>CAUYRT010047230.1:0-23579 GCA_963574885.1 Lepilemur ruficaudatus
TCGTGTTTCTACTAAAAATAGAAAAATTAGCTGGGTGTAATGGCACATGCCTGTAGTCCCAGCTACTCGGGAGGCTGAGGCAGGAGGATCGCTTGAGCCAAGGTGTTTGAGTTGGATTTGTGCTAGGCTTATGCCACGGCACTATAGCCCGGGCAAAAGTGTGTTATTCTGTCTCAAAAAAAAAAAAAAAAAAAAGATCACAGGCTTTGATTTTGTGTCTTTGTCTTTTTTTTTTTTTTTTTTAATGCCACATCCAAGAATGAAGTTGGACGAAACAGCAGCTTGGCACAGGCCGGTGTCATTTGCAAAAGAGCCGGTGACCGAGAGATAGGGCTGCAGGCCATTCTGAAGGCGAAGTCCTGCCGGTCTTGTTGTCAGGGGGATGGAGTAGCCTTGTCTTCATCAGAAGGGAGATGCCGCAGTGTTGCTCGAGAGAGGGAGAGAGACAGCATAGAAATGGCCCTATTAATCTGACCTGTGGTGACTGTTGTTCAGCCTCTTATCTTCCCGCCCCTCGCTGGCTTCAACCACTTTAATTAAGTCACCCAGACACGTGGCCAGCCCCCCTTTCCGAAGGGCACTGAAAAAGACCCCAGCTTCATTTCTGTATTATCTTCATGAGGCAGACGGGGAGATAACCTCTTGCCATTTCCTCCTGATGAGTAAAGAACCCTCTGGATCCAATGGTTTCTGCCTAAGTGAACAGCAAACCACCCTCAAAAATAGGAAAAAGGGGCCGGGCGCGGTGGCTCACGCCTGCAATCCTAACACTCTAGGAGGCCGAGGCGGGCGGATCACTCAAGGTCAGGAGTTCGAAACCAGCCTGAGCAAGAGTGAGACCCCCGTCTCTACTATAAATAGAAAGAAATTAATTGGCCAACTAAAAATACATAGAAAAAATTAGCCGGGAATGGTGGCGCATGCCTGTAGTCCCAGCTACTCGGGAGGCTGAGGCAGGAGGATCGCTTGAGGCCAGGAGTTTGAGGTTGTTGTGAGCTAGGGTGACACCACGGCACTCACTCTAGCCCGGGCGACAGAGTGAGACTCTGTCTCAAAAAAAAAAAAAAAATAGGAGAAAGGAAGGTCTTTGGAGTTGTATCAATACAGAACTGACTACAATGGAAATACTAAGGCGTGCCCTTTGGTATCAAGCAAGTCATCATGAATTTTTCATTGCTGACTTCCTATGAGCGTTGTTAGCATTAAACATTAATATATAATCAGTTAAGATGTGTCTGCTTCCTCACTGGTGCTAGTTTTCCCCTTTCCCGCTCCATACGGCGCTAAATAAAAGACAGCATCGTGTTTTGCTTTGGAGTTTGTCAAATGCTTTGGTAAACATCGACCCATTGGTTCTTCACAATAATCCATGGGTAGCGGTGGTGGTATTCTTGTGCCCATTTTCCAGATAAAGTCGGTGAGTCTCACAGGGTCTTCAGGGATTTGCTCACAGTTGCTCCAATAGCATGTGAAGACCTGGCATTTGTACCCCTTCCCCTTCTCAGACTGGTCGCTTTCATCATCGTGCATCCAACTTAGGGAAAACCATTGCAGCTGTTTAAAAAAATAACATGCCTCCTTGGTGCACGAACAGGAGGAAATTGCCACAACGCCGAGCAGATAGTGTGAAACCACAGGTATGTGTATTTACGTACCTGTGATGAATAGAAAGTTCTGGAAGTGCGTACACACAAGTGAAGATATGCCACCCCTCTGCACGTGCATGTGCTGGGGGGTGGGGGTGCATATCTTCACTATTTATTTTAAATACTTAGGTATCATTTGAGTTGTTAAAGACATGAGTGTATTTCGTGGGTAATAAGACTTTCTTTTGCTGAAGATAAATAGCTAATACATCTTCCCTGTCTCAAATCTCCTTTTTTGCTGTCTCCAATTCCGCAGACCTGCAATAAGCAAAAAAAGTGTATTGTTATCCTCCAAGTTCAAGTTCACCCGTGACAATAAACGCTGACGCAGGTGACCAGTGCGCCACAATGCACCGCGCACCTGCTGACGATCAATCCGGAACTCAAAAAGAGTAACTTGTCCACGATCACACATACCCCGCAGCAGAGCTGCCTCTGTGCCTGCTCCACACCCCAGAGCCTCCTGGAAACTAGCTTAATAAAAATCGTGTCTCAGGGGAACGTAAGATTCAGAATAATGATTGTTTGGTTTTTATTTCGGTTTTTATGAGACCGTTGCATTTAATTCCTCCTGGCAATGATCTATCCGATCCTGGCTTGTCACAGTGAAGAAGTCCCCTGGGAGGAAAACGGGGCCGTTGGTTAGTGTGATTTTGTTCAATATACATTTTATGAGCTAAATGGGATTTTTGGTAGCAGAGAGTTTGAGTTAGCATTGATGATAGAAACTCTCACAGCATCTCAAACTGCCTTTTAGCCCCGAAGTGTTCGTTTTATGTTGTTTTCTCCCGTGGTCCTTTCCCTTGGCCCAGCCTGTCTCTGAAAACAGGGACACTCGGGCTGCCCGCTTGGGAGGAACAGGCAGGTTGCAACTCAAGAGGTCTCTTCCTCCCAGATAGCCCTGTGATTTCCCTCCACCTCCAAGGGTCAACCATAAAAAATGTCCACTGGGAAAAGAAATCAGTTTAATTTTTATTACGCTACTTGACTTTTCCAGGGGTCTTTAACTTAAATCTTGGTTAAATGGTAATTGAACACTCAAGAAATGGCCCCAACTCGCCCAAGGAAGTCTACAGATTTGTTAAGGACCAGAAAAATAAAAAACCCAGGAAGGGAAGGCCAGCACGATGTTAACAGTGCTTGTGTAAACCGACAAGATGGCTAGGGCTTTTTTTTTTTTAGTCCTTGCTTCATACTTTCCTGGTTTCTTCCAGATTTTCTGCAGTGAACATGTATTCACTATTTAATAAGAATAAACTGTTATTTTTTTAAATTCCGAAAAGCAGGACACAGAAAAGGTTCACATGCAGTATTACCCTAGCTCTGTGACAATGTGCTTACAAAATTTCGGGGAGAAATAAACCAAAAATGTTTACAATGTCTGTTCCTAGGTAAAAGCACTGTGGTTGATTTTTTTCCTTTATATTTTTATACATTTTTCAAATTCTCTCTGTAGAGCCTTTAGAGGGATCCACGATCTTAAATAATGAACATATTTGTAAAGGCTTGAAATCTGATGAGGAGTGGGAGGAGATTCTATGAAATTCCACAGTGCTGTTATAGATTCCTATAGTAATGATATATCCCTCTCATTCCTGGAATAATTGAGATTTCTCCAAAATGCCTAATTTATACTTGGGGAATCACATATTTATCTTTGAGGACCTGGCCCCCAAATACCCCAATTTCTCCTAAATTGATTTATTTCCTTCACAAAGTATCGAACGAGCCTCCACTCTGGGCCAGGTACCACGCTGAGCACTGCTAGAAGGATGCTGTCATCCTCAGGTGGGCTCTTCTTGCTGGTGCCCAGGCCTCCCTGGTCTCAGGGGCCACGATTCACTGAAGGAATCCAGATGGATACCACGAGTCCTTTGTGCTCTTTTGTTTCATTTTTTTTCCTTAAATTTTTTTCCTTTCTTTTAATGTGCTCCAGACCTCGAGTTATTTTTACGGGGTCCGTCCCTATTACCATAAATGTGATTTCACATCTGAGATGACACGATGATCTTTTGGCTTAGCAAAGCAGTCACCGTCTAACTGCATTTTAAAATAGTATCAGATGCAGTAGTCGGAGATGAGAGAGGGGACCTGGCAAAGAAGTTGGAATGTCAGCATTACCTTCCTAATTCCGTGAGTGTCCTCTTTGTTCCTCGATGGAATTATGACCGAGTCTTGCACAGCGGTCCTTGCTTAAAAAGAATATTCCTCTGGCTAGCCCCATCTCACTCGAGACCTCGTTACATTAGATACTCACCGCAAAGGTCTTTGGCAAACCTGTGAATTAATCTATGAGGCCAGATCATTTTTTTAGACTTGGAAAGAGCTCTGAATTTAGGACTTGGTTTAAAACTGAAATTCTTTGCTTTAAATGAAATCTTTACTTAAAAAAAAAAAAAAAGTAAGGGGGTGCAGGGGAGAGGGCTATCTTTTCTAGGAGGAGAAAACCATGAGCGAAATTGCAGCTGCAAATCAGAGCAGCTTAGCTGCATGGGAAAAAGGAATCTGTCTGTGGAGTTAAACGTTCTTCCGTTGACACCGTACAGTCATTGCAACATGGCGGCATGAACCGTCGAAGTAAATACCAGCTCTAATAATAGCCATGTATCCATTGGAAAGTATTTTTGGCGTGTGTGTGCTAGCTCCCAAGCCGCAGCCTTTAAAAAGCAGAACAAAATGTGTGATCACTCTGTCCCCATTTCAGAGAAAGACGTGATTGATTGTTTGATCCCTGGGAGCATCGATGCTGCTTAATGGGTCCTTAGCGCTAAGAATAATGGAGGAAAAAGCTCTGCGTGTCGTGCGATAACCTCCCTGGCTAAGGAGAAGGAGTTTGGGAGGGAGAGGCACAGAATAAGGAGAGAGGAAACTTAATTCTCCAATTAATCTCACTCTGTTTCTGACACAATTCTAGATGGCACTGAATAGTAAAAATTGGCGTGCCCACATTCCTATTTTTCCCCTCCATGCTGTCTCCTATCCATCTCTGTCAGATTTTCTCTGCATAATGGGGACAGGACTCCCCAAGGACTTGCGGAGGGAGGGGGATTAAAACGTGAGTCCTCCCTAAATTTTACAATGTTTGATTCCATGTTCACTTGGAGCTCAAAATTATTCCACCTAAGGTGTTGCTATGAGATTAAGGATGTTCCCGCAATGATGGTTTGCCAGGTGCCCACACACTCTGGCGTTCCCTTTAGCCGGGACTACGGGTGCGTACCACCGTGCCCGGCTCTGAACATTTAAGCAGTCAATGATTTCTGTTTTGAGTTTCAGTTGAAACAGAACTTGATATTATGAAGAGTTTAACAGTTTTAGGATGTTTTATAATAAAAATATGTTCAGGTGTCTTCACGCAAACAGGTATGCATACTTAAACGTATGCATATACGTATGTGCATCTATGTATGTAAGATTGCATGTGTGTTATATGGTGCATAGGTTGAGAGTATGGCTTCTGGAATCGAACTGTCATCATGTGAATCCTCTCTCCTGGGACACCTTGTGTGAGCTACTTAACCTCTCTGCCCCTCAGTTTCATCTGTAAAATGGGAACAATATACCAACCCGCCTCCTAGAGCTGTGATGATTAAATAGGTAAATACACATTTAGTGCTTGAAACAGAGCCTGGCACATAGTAAGTGCTCAGTATTAGCTGTTTTTATTAGAAATAGTCCAAATAGCCCATATTTTTTAAAAATTGAGTTGCCTGCAAACAGGAAACTTGCGAATTACTGGTGCGTTTCACACATGGTGCCTGTGAGCCATGGTGACAGCATGATTGCTACCTCTTGGTCTTCTTCCTGGAGGGTGTGACTGAATGGTGGCCCTCCCCTGCCACGTTCTCAGCCTGTGTGGCTCTGTGAGCTAAGTCCACACCCAAGGCTTTCTCTCGCGGAGTTAGTCAGTCACATGGGTGGATTTTCCACCCTCTGGAGGCCTCCTCTGGTCAGAGAGCGAGTTAAGTCGACGCAGAGAAAGCCATGGCAGCGTGGTCGTTTCTGGGAGTGGTTCGCTCTGTCATGAGAATTCTTCTTTCCATTGTTGTTGGTGTTGTTGGAATGAAAGAAAGAGTGTGCGGCTTCTGGGATAGACAGAGTCTAGCAGGGTCAGAATTTTGGAAAGAATGACAGAGGGAGGGTGGCTTGTGGGTCTACTTGTTTTGAGATCCAGGGTAAGTGGTGGCTGATGATGATGGGGTGGTCGTGGGGGTGGGGAGTCTTTCTACACTTGGGTATTAGTAGCTCAGAAGTTAGACACGTGTCTTCGAATCTAAAGAGATCTGGGCTCAGGAGGGGCTGACGGCGGAAGTCAGGAAACGAGAAGGCTGGCTGGCTGGCTGCAGGGGGCCCTCCCTCTGGGCCAGGGACTGCACCCTGCTCCCTGTGGACCATCCCTCCGCCCACCCCGTCAAGCCAGGAAAGGCCAGACCAGGCCTTACGGTCGCCTCAAGATCAGTCGGCGCCTCTACGTTGGGGTCTTCAGGCAGCTCTGAGGAAATAACAGTGTTTTCTGACCATGTGTAGGGTGGTCTTATCCTCATTTTTAATAGACTTTATTTTCGGAACAGTCTTAGATTTACAGAAAAATTGAGCAGATAGTACAGAGGGTTCCGATACACCTGGTGCCAACTTTCTCTATTATTAATATCTGCATTAGTCTGGTACATGTATTACAATTAATGAGCCAGTATTGATACATTATTATTAGCTAAAGTCCATACTTCATTCCGATGGCCTTAGTTTTTACCTGATGTCCTTTTTCTGTCCCAGGATCCACATCCAAGATAGCCCATGGCATCGAGTCATCATGTCTCCTAGGCGCCCCTTGGCTGTGGCAGTTTTGCAGGCTTTGCTTGTCTCTGATGACCGGGACGGTTTGGAAGAGTCCTGGCTAGATATTTTGTAGGATGCCCTACTATTGAAAAACTGTCTGATGTTTTTCTCATGTTAAGACTGGCGTTTCAGCTTGTTGAGAGGGAGGCCAGAGTGGCAGGGTCCTTTTCATCACACCTCATCAAGGGTGGTTCTATCCACATGCTTTATGGCGGCTGGTGTTGACCTTGGTCACCTGGCTGAGGTCCTATTGTCCTGTCAACACACTGTGAAGTGACTCGTTTTCCCCCCTTGCATGCCATACTCCCTGGAAGGAAGTCACTGTGTGCAGCCCTACATTTAAGGAGTAGGGATTTATGTTCCCCCTCCTTGAAGGTGGAGTATCTTCATAAATTACTCGGAATTCTTCAACGCGGGAGATTTTTGTAGTCATTTATCAAGTGAGATGATGTAAACGGAAATCGGCCAAAGACAAGATGATGGTCCACAGATGGGTGGAGCTGAAGAGGAAGTGTTGAAAACAACCAAGGAGAAAAAGTCTGAGAAATAACATTTTTCATCTATTTTTGAGAATTATCTGATAGACAGGAACAGAAATAACGTCCCAAAAATGTTGACTGTAACATTGTATATAATACTTAGGAAAGCAAGTAGAACATCTAAACAAATCATAGGACATGTAACTTTTAGGTCAAAACATACATGCATATATTTTTTACATGACATATATAAATGTATAAATTTACATGTATATATGCATATTTTTACATATGTATATATAAATATACATATAATTTTATGTTGAATAAAATATGTATAATTTTATATGTGTATATATAAATATATTTTTTATTTATAATATTTATATATGCACATATATAAAATTATAGGCATAGAAATATAATAATGGTATTGTGGTGAATAAATTAAATCAGGTTACATAGCCATATGCATAGTTATGACTGTTTCTTTATAAAACAAACGTATTATATATACACATGCATATACATAACATATATAATCTCTGGAAAGCTAGTTAATACTAAAAAATTAGTGTCATCTCCAGCTGGTAGGAGTACATGTCATTTAGAATATTCCTTTTTAGTACCTAAACTTATTATGTTCTTTAATAACTTTTTATGTACCTAATAAAACATAAAAATGAGAAGAAATGGCCTAAAGCAAGAGCTTTACCAACAAATATGACACTATCAGGCAGCGTTAGTAATCCAAGTCACGGAAAATCCACTGTATGCCAGCTCTTAAAATGCCTCTAGTAGAAATTGAAATGGGGAAGGAAGGCAGGAACGTCAATGATTGTTTTTATGCTGGTTCCTGTAACACCAATAATCCTGATTACAGGTATTTCTCTGTCCATCCTGGGATGCCGGACTCCAAGCCCCCTCTGTTGCCCCAGCCTCATCCCCACTTTCTCTGCTGCTCCATGGAACTTAGCTCAGCCCTTCGCCCCCTCAGTGAGCCCCTACTGTCCTCTCCTCTGGCCTCCCCCTCCCAGGGGTGTTCCCTGCCCCCCATCTTAACCTCCTCCCCACCACTTACAGGTCTTCCACTGCACTCCCACTGATCCCTGAGCATCACAATGGAGACCCTTCATCATCTTGCAACGATTTTCTTTTTTTTTTTTGAGACAGAGTCTCACTCTGCTGCCCAGGCTAGAGTGCCGTGCCATCAGCCTAGCTCACAGCAACCTCAGACTGCTGGGCTCAAGCGATCCTCCTGCCTCAGCCTCCTGAGTAGCTGGGACTGCAGGC
Source organism: Lepilemur ruficaudatus (assembly GCA_963574885.1). Lineage (NCBI taxonomy): Eukaryota > Metazoa > Chordata > Mammalia > Primates > Lepilemuridae > Lepilemur > Lepilemur ruficaudatus. Next base: position 8,255 of record CAUYRT010047230.1, read on the forward strand.
ATACGCCACCGTGCCCGGCTAATTTTTTCTGTATATTTTTAGTTGGCCAATTAATTTCTTTCTATTTTTAGTACAGACGGGGTGTCGCTCTTGCTCAGGCTGGTCTCGAACTCCTGAACTCGAACGATCCTCCCTCCTTGGCCTCCTGGTGTGCTAGGATTACAGGCGTGAGCCTCCGTGCCCGGCCGTTGTAACGATCTTTTATTAAATTAAACCTAACCGTCACTCAAATCAAAAAAGAATCATGACAGCCAAACTGTAAACATGCCACACACAACAGTTCTACGTTGCCTTTCCTCTCTCCATCTTCTAGAAACGCCCTCCCCTCAGTCCTCCACTTTCTAAGCCTCCCTTTCTCTTAAGGTAGAGGCTAATCGCTTCCACCCCCACACTTTTCCAGCTGCCCTAAAGCCTGTGATTTTTTCCCCCTCATATCTTTGCAAGTACCAGTTGTCTCTACAAATGGTTCTTAACGGAAGCTAACCCTGGTCTGTTATATTTTCATCGTACCCCTGAGAGCAGGGCTCATGTCCTCCGAGTGCCTAGGATAACGTGATGCATGCATTTGGTCACGGCAAATGTTTGTTGATGCTCATGACTCTGTGACAGTCACAATGAGAAAGAACTAAAGACCTAGCAAGTGGGTTTGAGGGAAGATTACATGTCAGGACAGCGTTAGAAACCCAGCCTCTGGAGCCAGACTGCGTCAGAGCTCTGTAGCCCACTGGCTAAGTCATCTCCAGCCTTTCCTCCTGTGTACAATGGGAGTAATGATGGCACCTACCTCATAGAGCCGGGCTGAGGATGAAATGAGTTGAGTCATGTGTAGTACTCACCGTTTGCAAGTAATAAAACCAGGTTAGCTGTTATCATCAGCAGCTGGTTTGTAAACTCTGCCTTCAAAAATAACATAGGTTGGCCAGACATGGTGGCTCATGCCTGTAATCCTAGCACTCTGGGAGGCTGAGGCGGGGGGATCATTCAAGGTCAGGAGATTGAAACCAGCCTGAGCAAGAGCGAGACCTCGTCTCTACTATAAATAGAAAGAAATTAATTGGCCAACTAAAAATATATAGAAAAAATTAGCCGGGCATGGTGGCGCGTGCCTGTAGTCCCAGCTACTCGGGAGGCTGAGGCAGGAGCATTGCTTGAGCCTAGGAGTCTGAGGTTGCTGAGAGCTAGGCTGATGCCATGGCACTCACTCTAGCCCAGGCAACAGAGTGAGACTCTGTCTCAAAAAAAAAAAAAAAAATGACATAGACTATGAGGACAAAATCTGTCTCACAGACCACTGCTGGTGCAGACACAATTTAGAAGCACGTACAGCATTGGGGATCCAGACTTATGTTTTGTAGCAATTTTAAGGCATACCCAGGATTTGTTTTAGACAGGTGTGGTAAGATGACAGGCACAGAGACAACTGCCTTTGAAAGGAGAGTTTATTACTCACAGTTCCCGGGAGGAGAGAGCACACGGCATGACGCAGGGCCACACGGGGAAGCACCAGGGTTGGTCCGAGGACAGAAGGAGTGGGGAGAAAGCATGGGCAATAGGCTTTGTTACCATAGCAGCGGGAAGTTGTTAGGTGAGGATGTCCCTTACTGGAAAGGAAGAAAACCACGGATGCTGGAGTTTGTGGTCAGGGGATTTGTAATATGATTTCCGTGCCCCTGAGAAAATAAATGGAATTATAAATGCAAATGACTTTGGCCATTAGCCTGGCCCGTTATTTCAAGCTGCCAAATTGTCAATTACAGGATCTCAAGAATGCTGATTATGGTCGCCCACACCAGTTCCTCACCGAGATCGCTCTTTCCCTCAATCTTGGGTGGCTACCATCCTTTCCAGGGAGGTGTGTATACTTCTTGCTCTCTTCTTGCAGTGGCCTTGTGGGCCCTGGTTCTATTTGGCTCTCCTATTCTTTGGCCCATGTTGGGTGATCTCTTTGACTCCATTTCCATCATACCCAAAGAAAGATTTTCTTAGTCTTGTACTCTTCCTTCTCTATATGAAGGCGGCTCCTTTTCACAGACAAGCATGGAAACTTGGAAAACCGGGTGAAGCTAAGGCTGCGATGTCATGGCAACCCAAGGCAGAGCTGGCTTTTCAGCATCGCACGCTAACCGTTCTGGTTTACGGACTGGCACGGTTCTGGAAATCCGTTTTACCCACCAAAAATCCCTTTTGGCGATTTCTGAGGATACCTAGACTTCACGTCCCGAGGCTGACCTGTCCTGCGGCTTGGGTGAGCTGCCCGGTGAGGGCTGGTAGATGACTTCGCTGTCAAGCCAGGACCCAGCTCCAGCCCGGCACCCTTCCCCCCTCTCCCCTTTCTATAGAGAAGCCCCAGCTCACGTCCACGCCCGCCACGTGACTGGATAACTACAGGAAACACTGGCTCCACTTAGCTGGAAAGAAAGAATTCTTGAAGAAGAAGGAGAATTTCAGGCTCTTTTACTGTTATATTTTCCCCTTTCTACAGCCTGGCTCCGTGCCCTCGTCTTGCTGTCTTTTCCCTGTGCCAGTTCTGTGATGTTTCCCTCCGCCCGCCCCACCCCGACCCCCCCACCCGGTTTTTGGATGACTGTGAGGCCCCTAACACACAGCCTTCCACTCTGAATTGGTTGGACTTCTTTTCTCTCTTTTTAGGTGGAAAAAATATATATATTTTATTCCATAGCCTTTGCTTTCCTAATTTATTTTTTGCCTTTTTTTTTTTTTTTTTTTGGAGGTAGAAAAATGTACTAGTAGGTAGCAATCTCTCTGGCTTCGATTTCTGCCCGGTGTACACAGAGCTCCCACCTGATTGCACCCTTTAATGAAGGTGGCAGCAGACGGGAGGGGACTCACGCAGAGCTCTGGAGGGACCGCTGGGATCAGGCATACATTTGCAAGGATGAAGACAGAGTCAAGGGAGCCCCGGAATTTACATCACAGCGATCGTCTTTCTTGGACTCCAGTTCATATATTTCCTTACATTGCGCATCTTGCTCTCTGCATCTCTCTTTTGCTTGGAATGTCACCCCACACGGAAAGAGCAGAGCCGGACACACGTGTGAAGGAGCGCTCAGAAGTGACTGCCCAGACCCGCCCAAGTTCCATGGACAGACGCGAGCCCAGCACAGGTTCCAGACGGAAACGCAGCTGCGTCGTGCCTCATTTGACTTGAAGCCAACACAATCAGTTTTCATTTTCTCTGACATTTATTATTTTAGGGAGGGGCCGGCAGGGAAGGGGCATTAGCCACAGATATGACAAGGTTAAAGAACATCGGGTCTGCTCCAAAGCGTTGCATTCAGACGGTTGACATCCTGGGTGCATCAGTCAATATTACTGACTTGGCCGGGCTTCCGGTTGGAGTGATTTCTATAATGAGATTTAGCCTGCACCACGAAATGGGGTGTCGGGGACGGAATGTCTGAAGCCAGCGCTCTGTGAGATCCATTTTGGGAAAACGTTCTTAATCTTAAAAATAGAACTTGAAGCGTTTGCAGCCAGGAAGATGCTTAATTAGATTCACATAGGAGTCACCAGCTGTTCATAAGACAAACAGGAACGTCTGATGTCTCTTCTGCTTCTTCAGCAATGGCTGTGGGGGACGATGGCTCCGCCTTTGCATGACAAGTCTGAGGGACCCTTCAGCTGAAAGCCCTCCAGCCTGAGTGGCCCAGCCTGGCACACAGAGCTCCCTTCTTCCTTTCCCTCTGTCCTCTTGCTCTGCTCTCTAAGCCAGAGGAGTCCTTAGTCCTAAGAGTCAAGTGTCCACCAGTGACGCTGGCACGGAAAGGACAATGCTAATTAGTGCCTGGCCAGCCACACCCCCGCCCGCCCCCTCGCTCCCTCTCTCTCGGTTTCTCCCCTACACACCCTGGGGGGTAAATCCTGTCTTTGCCACACTCGTTTCGGGGCCTGGGTGACGTCGTTGCCGTGAGGGGGGACAGGGAGAGAATATAAAGGAAGGAAACTGACAGGCAGGAGGGGAGGGAGGAAAGACTTTTCCAGAAAGGCTGAGACAACCTATATAACCAAGAATTGGGAGCGAGCAAGGAGGGAGTGTGGAGAGAAAAACTGCACTGTCTCTAGGAGCGAGAGAGTTTTGCAGTTTGAATGGAGGGAGAAAGAAAGGAGGTTTGGAAAAGTGTGGTGACGAGTTGCCGGTTATGAATCTATAAAGAAAATTTGAGGCCGGGTGCGGTGGCTCACGCCTGTCATCCTAGCACTCTGGGAGGCCGAGGCAGGAGGATCGCTCAAGGTCAGGAGTTCGAAAGCAGCCTGAGCAAGAGCGAGACCTTGTCTCTACTATAAATAGAAAGAAATTAATTGGTCAACTAAAAATATATAGAAAAGATTAGCCAGGCATGGTGGCACATGCCTGTTGTCCCAGCTACTCGGGAGGCTGAGGCAGGAGGATAGCTTGAGCCCAGGAGTTTGAGGTTGCTGTCAGCTAGGCTGATGCCACGGCACTCACTCTAGCCTGGGCAGCAGAGTGAGACTCTGTCTCAAAAAAAAAAAAAAAAGAAAGAAAGAAAATTTGAGCTAAGTGACCAGCCCCACAGGTTCCAAGGAGAAAGGGGCCTTAGAAATGACGTGGCTCTGCCCTTCTCAGGCATTCCTACGAGGGCCAACCCACCTTCACCTGGTAACCTTCTGTGACAGGCAGGGTGCTGCTCCGTCAGCAATATAGGAGAGGAGTTAGGAGCACCAGTGCTAGAGCCAGGCCACCAAGGTTCAAATCCAGGGGCCACCAACTATTAACTGCAGGCCCGTGGGCATGTTGCCTGACATCTCAGTTTCTGTACCTATAAACTAGTAGCAGCAGAAGGCTGTAATGAGGACTAATGGTGTACATATATACACACACACAGAAAATTACATATAATTGATACTATTATATATTAATTTAAATCATGTAGGTGTGTATGCATTTCTGTATTCATAAAAGATGCGTCTTAGAAGACTGCTTGGCATGTAATAAGTGGCATAGGAGTATTTGCTATTATTATCACGATCATCAGGATGTTCCACGGATAAAAAAAAAAACTCTTCAGATTGTGTAAATTTAGCCTCTCTGATTCCTGCCTGTTTATCCCATTTCTCGTTCCTGCGGTAACTCAGACCAAGGCTTCCGTGCGTTCCGCGTGGGCCCCCTCCAAGCATGTGAAGGTGATCCTCATGTCCCTCTCTGCCTGTCTTCCTCATATCCTAGAGGAGAGGCTTTGCAAATGCTGTTTTCTCTGCTTAGAACACTTTTCCCTCCCGTGCTCTTCATGGTCCGACTTAGATGCCACCTGCTTCAAGATGCCTTCCCCCATCTGAGTTCTTGGCACAAGGCTTGCCCGTATTCTCAGTGTATAAATATAAAGATACAAGGGCATAGTACAAGTTCTTGTGGCCACTTGTATGTGTCTCTCTTTGGCATATTATTTATTCATCTAGTAGCCCAGCCACTACAATAAGGTCCAGCCTGGCAATGTGGTTCTAAATGCTCGTTGAACAAATTCGGCGGGATTCAGAGACAGATGGGCAGAAAGCGTCTCCGAGAATGGGGTCTTTGGAGTGAGGAGATGGTGGAAAGTTGGCTTTTTCATACAGTTATAGGAAACAAGCCTACCTGTAAGTCTAAAAGCTGATCATTTTTTGTCCCTGTTAATACCATCAAAAAAGGAACGTCTCTTGGATTCTTGCTTTTTTTTTTTTTTTGGAGACAGAGTCTCACTCTGTTGCCCGGGCTACAGTGAGTGCCGTGGCGTCAGCCTAGCTCACAGCAACCTCAAACTCCTGGGCTCAAGCGATCCTTCTGTCTCAGCCTCCCGAGTAGCTGGGACTACAGGCATGCGCCACCACGCCCGGCTAATTTTTTCTATATATTTTTAGTTGGCCAATTAATTTATTTCTGTTTATAGTAGGGACGGGGTCTCGCTCTTGCTCAGGCTGGTTTCGAACTCCTGACCTCGAGCGATCCTCCCGCCTCGGCCTCCCAGAGTGCTAGGATTATAGACATGAGCCACTGGTCTGGATTCTTGCTTTTTAATTGCTTGGTCAGCTCTTAGACTTTCCTTTGTTGTGCAGAACCCTGTTAAGGGGAGAAATGAAAACCAAAGGACAGAGAAGAAAGCAGGAGCGAATCGACTCCTGTAACGAAGAGATAAGGCAGGGAGTGAAGATGGAGACAGAGGTGGAGGGGCCCTTTGGGTCTGGATGGAGGCAGGTCCTTGGAAGAGGGAGAAAGACCATAGTGTTTTGGTAGAAGTCAGGAGTGTAAAAGAGTTTGAAAGGGATGCTTTGTAAGGGAGATATGCTTTGCACTAGAAATGATCTCTTCTATTTGGTGTTTTCTTGTGAGACTGCATGAAGATTGAAATGGCTTTTGATGTTCATTTTCTTTGAATTCTTTGAACGTGGCGTAGCCCCGAGCCCCAGGCATGTGGGGTCCCAGTTGTACGTGGGTTATGTTCTGCTTAGGCCAGTCCACTGGGTGTTAAAATACACGGTGCTCTTGCTCCGCGGGATGGTGAGTGAGGCGTCACTGTAGCCACGTAGCCCAAGTAAGAGGGTCGCTATTACAGAGAGGCAGCATTATTTATATCTATAAATATGTGAAAAAAATCAAGTGTGGGTGCAACTCACGGAAGCCCACCAGGTCTCTCAAAATGTCTGCTTTGTATAAATATGTACCGTTTCTCCTAGCTTCCCAAATTGAACCCATCCTTAGTCATAATCTTTACCTGGATACTGGCTCAAAGAGCAAATTATTTGGGGGTAAGACCAAAGGGATGCTATTCCTTGCCTTTATTTTTTTCTATAAGCCAATGCTGGAAATGTTATCTGGGATATATAATTTGTGTAAAATACCAGCATTCTTTCCCAGATTGGGTTACTATTCCCATCAAAAAGATACTTGGGTAAAAGTCTTTTGTCATTGAAGTTTGGCTGAAACCTCTTCCTATCCTTGGAAAAGCCCCCAGTCATAAAGGAATATGTACCATACTCCCCCAAATGTAAAATGATTAGTGCTCATATTTTCAAGCTACAGTTTTAATTGTACAAAGAAAGAACAGTTGACATTGTATAGTTGTTCAAAGGAACAGTGATGGATTAATATATACCCTTTCCAATAGGAGATCACAATTACTTTGTGTGTGTGTGTGTGTGTGTGTGTGTGTGAGATAGGGTATCATTCTGTAGCCCAGGCTAGAGTTCACTGGTGTCATCACAACTCACTGCAACCTCAAACTCCTGGGATCAAGTGATCCTCCTGCCTCAGCCTCCCCAGTAGCTGGGATTATAGGCACGTGCTGCCACACCCACATAATTTTTCTATTTTTTATAGAGATGGGGTCTCGCTCTTGCTCAGGCTGGTCTTGAAATCCTGGTCTCAAGCGACCCTCCTGCCTTGGCCTCCCAGAGTGCTACAGGTGTGAGCCACTGTGCCCAGCCCACAATTACTTTTAAGGACAGCATCAGCCAAAAATATAAAAGAAATTGCTTTACGGTAATACAGGGAAGAAGTATCCTTAAAAATAATTCCCTAGTGGACCATTTTTTAAAGGACACTAATTTCTGCTTCTGAGGCACACATCTGGTCTTCTTGCAGCTTTCTGAACTCATTGCTCTTTTGAGGTTAAATGTTTCACCTCTGTTAGAAAACACCTCCCATAAATACCATAATTAGAAGTTTGGAGTTATATATTTTGGGTAATCTTCTCAGACAGTTCCATTAGACTGGCCTTAGCTTTTTAGAAATAAGTCCATGTTAATGTATTATTTGATTATTGGAGCTATTTCGATTTGCTACCGAATCTTTGACTTCATTTTACCATTGAATTTGACTTCTAGAATTTGCAGAAAGCATGTTCCATTCTCTCTGTTTATAAGAGACTAGGTGACTATACACTATGTTAACAGGGAGTATCTCTCCAAGGTAGAATTTCAGACAATTTTTAATTTTCTTCTCTTGTATAATGGCAAGAAATCTAATGAGAAAAAATTAAATATTATTTTTAAAACATCTCTTTAATAAAGAGTAAAGAAGGGACCATGTTCTTTGTGTTCCCAGGCATTCAGAGGAGGTGGGGTGCATATTTCTCTGGCTTCACGACCATGTGTTCTAGATTGTTTATAAAAGGATCAGAAGAGAAAATTCAACAGAAAGAGAGAAGGGTGAGGATAAAAAGCAATTGTGCGTGGAAACATACCAAAAGTGGTTATATAAATATCTCTGAAAAGTTGGAGAACGTCTTAAGCTGAGTCTGTGCAATTCAAATAATTCAGGTCAAAAGCCACAATTTAAAAAAAAAAAAACAACCTTTCAAAGCAAACATACTTTATTTGCATCAATTTTCACTATGTATAAATATAAAATTGGCCCAAAGGGTTGGAAGAAAAAAAATTTTTTTTAAAAAGGAAGTGTTCTTGTTTTCTCAGTCTCTTGCTCAGAATGTGAGCACATCAGAGATTAAAATAAAACAGAATATGGCAGGAGTTTCAGCAGGCGTTATCCGGGACATCAAGGGAAGGCTGAGCATGAGCGGTGGGCGAACAGACGTAAGAGTAAGATCTGCTCTTCTCAGTTGCGTGACGAGCCCGTGGGACCGGCGGGGAAGCAGTGCTCTGTCTTGGCTCTGCGACAGTCCATGACATGCGCCTCAGAGCTGTGGGACATCGCAGGGAAAACGTCATCTTGTTGGGGCCGTGTGTCTCAGGGCAGTGTAGCCTGGCACTGCATTGGTGGCCGAGCGAGTCATCAGGGCACAGACACCAAGCTCCATTGGTCTAAGGACACGGCACGCCAGAGACCAGTGACAGTCTGGGTGGGGACAGGGAATTACGTGGCACGCACAGGTGACAAAGGGAAATCTGGGACAGTAGCTTAAGTGCGGGCAACAGAGGTGCTGGCCGTGCCCTGATGGCACTATTTCCTCGATGTCTGGCAGGTGTTAGCAACGGGCGCTTCCTGGGACAACTGGAACAGGTGCATACACCGAAATGGACTCAACTCCTGTCCTTACTAAAAGGTTTTTGAGCTGAATGGCAAATTGCTTCAGAGCAGGCAGAGTGCTCCAGTTAAGATCCATAATCGGAAGGCGCTTTATCTACCTAACGACCAGGGGCACGCTGATTATTAGAAACGCCCGCGTTGATGGCATGAAGTGTATTTGCATTCGCTTCCGAGTTGGGGTAGAGGGAAAGTCATAAGAATTCTCCTTAAGATACAGACCCTCCCTAGCACTCTGGGAGGCCGAGGCAGGAGGATCGCTCAAGGTCAGGAGTTCGACGCCAGGCTGAGCAAGAGCGAGACCCCGTCTCTACTATAAAAATAGAAAGAAATTAATTGGCCAAGTAAAAATATATATAGAAAAAATTAGCCGGGCATGGTGGCGCATGCCTGTAGTCCCAGCTACTCGGGAGGCTGAGGCAGGAGGATCGATGGAGCCCAGGAGTTTGAGGTTGCTGTGAGCTAGGCTGATGCCAGGGCACTCTGGCCCGGGTGACAGAGTGACACTCTGTCTCAAAAAAAAAAAAAAAAGATACAGATCTGAAGTTCTTTGCTACTTTTGCGTTAATGGCTCTCCTGGAGTCCAGCCTCCGATAAAGCGAGTGGAGACAAACAACCCCAGGTGTGAGCGTGGACACTGCGACCTCCCGAGCAGAGAACGCAGTGATTTGATTCTGGCGACACAAGACCGTCATGTCACAGCCTTCTCCCAACACCACGCCAAACGCACAGCGGTCCGGCGGGTCCCTCCAGCCACCGTGCTACGGCAGATGATTTGCAAATTTGGGACCTGAATTATTGAGCTGATTCCTTCATGTCCTCTCACTCACGCTGAATACCTATACTTAGTCCTGCTTTCTAGCATAACTTAAAATAGCAACTTTTAATACTTTTAACAGTGCATGTCGAGTTGTGAATTTTTATTTGATGGGCACTCAGTAAGCCCTAATGCATGTCCCCACCCCAGCCCTGCCTTGATCATGCTTTCCTTAGATGCTGAGGCCTGAGGCAGGAAGACCAGGTACAGGAAGTCCCTTGTGCCATTGTCCAGCAAGGAATCATAAGGGGTCTCAGTAGAGTGTCGGCAACTGTGTGTTCAGATTTCAGAACACGCGTCCCCTTCCGTCAGGCTCCAAAGCTCCTGACACCGTTCGGAGTCACTTGATAGGGCTTGGTGACCAACAAAATGGGGGAGGAAAGAGAGACAGAGCTGAGGACACAGAGGCTGATTTTTCTAGGTTGGGTGGTCGGGCGCATGGAGGGCCATTACCGGCTGGGACTGCAGGTCCCCAGGTCACCCTTACCGGCATCAATCATTGTGCCGGGCACGGAAGCCCTTGGGGGTTACCGGGCCACGTGGGACTGCCCGCTCTGCCTTTTAATTTTCTTTCTTCTTCCTTAGCTGACAAGCTGTCAGCTGTCACTTATTGCTACTGTCAGCGTGCCTGCTTCTAAGAACCTTCTCCTTTCCTGTCTAATTTACTGCTTCTGAAAAGGCTGAGAGGCACGGTTGCTAGAAAAGCATATAGAGCAAGAGTCTGTAAGGGCTAAGAAAGGGTCCGAGGACCATTGTGTATCATCAGGTGCAGAGCTCTGTGATTGCTGTTTGAACTGCTCGTTTTCAGCGGATTAGGTCTTCAGAGATCTGGCCCTTCACTAGGGAGATATTTGTTTCTGTTTATATAGCAACTTTGAGAATAAAATAGTTCCTGAAATCATGCAGTGAGTCTAAACTTTTAAGGATGGGGCAGTTTCATAACGGCCGCCTATATTCGATCCACGGCTTTTGGCCTCTCCTGGTCATCTTCCTCCATCCCGAGGTCTCTCTGCTGGTTCATCTGTGGTCGCTTTTGAGTCTTAATTATTGTCTTTGAAAGGGGTATTTGGGTGTTATAGTTTCTGACTATTTGTTTATCTTCAAATATCTTTGTTAGCCTGGACGGGTGGAAGATGGCTTTGCTGGGTATAGCATCCTTAGGTGGCTGTCCTCCTCTTAGATGTGACTCCGCCATGTGTCAGCTGTCAGTGTTGCAGGTGAGAAGACTCAGGCCATTCCGATGAGTTTTTTTTTTTTGCACTGTGTGTATGCGTGTTTTTTGGCCAGTGGGGAGGGGGCCAGCTGGGGGATGGGAGAGCGATATCGGCCAGTGCTGTCACCATGCACAGCTCCAGGAGAAACAATCCATGCCAGCTTTCATCACAAGAGTCACAGATGACTGCAGCATTTGCCACGCTCTTGTCCCCAAGCCTGGTTTCCAGGTACCAACTTACCCATAGGAAAAAAAAGAAACGTTCACCAGGTTTCTCCACCGGGGCTTGCAGAGAGCCGAAGGCCTCGCCTGAACCCCACTGCCCTTAGGCCTTGGCGGGAGGACCTCATGAGATGCAGAGACGGAGGAGAGTGTGGAGACAAAGAGAGTTGCTCTTTGGTGGCCTTGTCCCCAGCAGGCCCCCTGATCCCTGTCTTAGCATCTTCAGCAAAGCTTGCTTTCCCTCTAGAGATGTGAGCTCTTCAAAGGGAGAGAGACCTCTCGGTGACAACCAATCTGTCGTACGGTAACTGTAGCATCGTTTTTTAACAGATTAGGTGCTAAATTATTTCTCCCTAAAATAAAGCTGAATGTGTGGAAATCAAGTGTTCTCTATTAAAAAAAGGGGGGGGGGTGGGGAGGAATGCTAAAAATTTCAAACAAAAATTTGGCTCGTGCATGGTCTAGGAAATCTAGCAGCCAGCTTGCTTTCGAAAAGGGGGGAAGATGGGACTCCACGGCGCATGGTGCAGCGGCGGCGAGAGCATTTGCAGCCTCCCTGGAGACAGTATTCCACAAGCCGCCATCTGATTAGAAAGCAGAGCCCGTGAAATAAACTTGTCCTGCTATTTCTGCATGCTTTTGGAAGGCCTCTGCTCACGGAAGGGAAAGAAAAGAATGTTCCTATAAACTTGGGACGGAGAAGCAATAAAAGCCACCAGAGACATTCCGAAATTTTGCTGACCGGGAGGAGGAAGCAGGAAGTCTTCACAAAGTTCAAGACACAGTTGCCAGCAATGCGGAGGACTCTTTTGCCTGCCTCGTGCAAAGCTAAAAAAAATAAATAGATAACTAAAAATAGGGGTGGGGGGAACAGGGTGTGGAGGAAAAGGAGCAATTTTGGTCTAGTTGGGTTAAAATGAAGTATACTTTTTGGAATTTTGAAAATTGTGGTAAAATATACGTAACAAAATGTGGCATCTGTAACCATTTTTAAGGGCACGATTCCCGGGCATTAATTGCATTCACCATGTGGTGCAACCCCGACTGCTGTCTATTTCCAAAAACATTCCATCACTCCAAACAGACACTCTGTGCCCATGAAGCATTAACTCCTCACCCTCCCTGTCCCCAGCCCAGGGTACCCTCTGTTCTTCTCTTCTGTCTTTGTGATCTGCCTACAGAGTGAAGGCTTTTTGCAGACCAGGGAGGAGTAGCGCTAAGGCAGAGCCCGGGTGGAAAGACTTTACCTGTTCATGGATTCCAGGGCTGAATTCTACAGCGAGGTGCTGAAACTCGCGAAGCCATGCAAGGTTTCAGAGCGAGGAATACAACCCGACCAGAGTGCTGCTTCCGGAAGCTTCATCTGGCGGCGGTTTGTGGGATGGATCGGGGTCTGGAGACCAGTTGAGAGGCTGTTCTAGAAGCCCAGGTTTCGGGGGGAAGGGAGCATTTGGAGCCGCTACTGAAATGGAAAAGGAGATTTAGGAGACATTTTAGGGAACGTACAGGAGGAAGCCGCCACACGACTTGGCAAAATCACCTTGGGGATAAGGGGTGGGAGGACGACAGATGTTTTGGGTCTGTGTGACTTGGCTGATTAATTCTTACACTGCACATTTTTAATTAGGCTTCCATCGAAACCAGTCATTTAAGTTATCAACAGAGAGTTTCCAAAAAAGGTCATAATTGGATGTGATGTTCTTTTGAGGGGTGGAAAAAAAAACCCCAAGTCAGACAATGAAAGAATTCTATCTTCTCTCAGATGTCAAGGTTCACGTGACATGGCGTGGCATTTCGCGGGGCGGGAAGGAGGTAGGAAGGACCGGGGTAATCCATCGATCTAGAATGACTGAAGGTAGGAATTCAGGGCAGGGAGAGCGAATTGACTCCATACGGAAGTTCATATTCGTGGAAGAGGATATTGTCGTGGGTGATGGTTGGTAATAGCCCAAAGCGTTCCATGGCTACAAGAGCAAAGTCTGGGTCCAGCCTTGAGTTCAAATGCTACTCTATTGTGGACTAGCTGTGTGACCTTGGTCAAGCTGCTGAACCTCTCTGAACCTCTGTAGTATGGAGTCGTAATCACATCTATCTCGTAGAGTTACTGAACATATTAAATGAGTTAATATGTGTGGTGTGCTTAACCAAGTACTTGGCACACAGTAGCTGCTATACGAGATTTTGGCGCCATGGTTATTATTAGAATTTAAAATAGAAAGCGAAATAAAAATTTCCCTGTAAGTGTGAACAACTTAATTTACCAAGGAAATCTGAAACAAAGAAATCACGTCTTAGCTGCAGCCAGGGTTCAAATGTCCATTTTCTGTGGTTTGAGTTCATCAAGAACACAGGCCTCTCAGGCCAGCAGTAATTACTCACCTGTTTGTTAAAATATCTAATTGGTATCATTCTAACTCACTTTTTAGAAATTCACTGACTTTTTCTAAGGATGCTTTAGATTTGTCTTGAGGGGTCCACGTCTCCTACGTGTTTTGCCGTGACATGGGACACTGGGCCGAGCACGTGGCACTCACAGAGGTTAAACTGCTAGGCCGTTAATCAAATGAAGGAAACAGCTGTTGGTTTGTTTTCCGAGGCAATCATCAACGCCAGGGTCCAAAGTCAGGATCTTTGAGGCTCTTTTGCTTCCTTTGCAACTAAAACTCAAGGCAGGCTTTGGAAGGACATGCTCAGCTTTCACACGAGAGGCTTCGCCCCTGTGATCTTTCTCCTGGGAGGTTTGGAAAACGCCCAGATGTGCCGCGTGCGCTGGGCTGGTGTCACCACACCCAGACCCTGTGGACTCGAGGGGGGACAGGGCTGCCCTCCGCTGCTCCCTGCACGTGCCCGGCTCCCCTCTCCTGCCTGGGCTTTTTGGACCGAAGGGCCTGGGATTGCGCAAGAACCGGGCTGAGAGCACACAAGCCTCCCACCCAGGGATGGGTTAGAAACTTCTGGAACCCTAGACCCTCCAGCCCACCCACCCACCAATCCCCATGCGCCCTGCAAGAAAAAAAAAGAAAATTCAAAATAACAGTGGTTCTAAGTAGTACAGATGAGTAATAGGAAGTCCAGCCCGGTTCTGACTGGCCCCACGATTCGACTACAGCTCAGGTTTACACGCTCACCCTTTAATGCTGTCCCAGAGTCCACCTTCTCCTGCCTCTGCTTTGCTCCGCCTGCTAGCGGTCGGGACAGCACCGTTTCTGTGTGTGCAGGGTCGTTTCTGCAAGCTGATCTTAAGAAGAGATTGCAAGTGACTTGCTACATGTTCTAGCCAACCGGTGGCACAATCTCACCGCGGTGTCCCTGGCTGTTGTGGCTTAGTCGTTGCGGCATTACAAAAATCAGAGACTCACCCTTTTTTTTTTTCCTTTTGGTATTTCACGGACTAGCGGTCATATTTGAATTTATACCTTTTATAGGGCCTCCTCCCTCAGTCCCCTTGAACATTTTTGTAGTTAAGTGATAACCCTTCATTTCTGGAAATCACTCCATTCATATAAGCTCGTAAAGATTTTCTTTACTCTTTTGGGGTTTTTTTTACAACTTTTTTCCCCCCTCTTTCTCATGTGTTATGTACATTAGTTTCTCCAAACATTTTCCTGTATTTGGGCATTGAGTTTGTTTCTGATATTTTACAATTGCAAATAATGCTGCAATGAATAAACCTTGTGCATGTGTAGTTTTGTGTAATTGCAGGGGTATCTCCATGGTAAGTTTCCAGAAGTAGGATTGCCGGGCAACGGGTGAATGCATGCGTAGTTTTGTTAAATTTTACCAAACGGTTCTTCCTGGGAGCAGAGACTCACTCTGAGACCGCCAGTGGCTAGCATTTATTGTGAGGATAATTTTTAAAAAGAAAGAAATACTGCCCTGGTGCGGTGGTTCACACCTGTAATCCCAGCACTCTGGGAGGCCGAGGCAGGAGGATCGCTCAAGGTCAGGAGTTCGAAACCAGCCTGAGCAAGAGCAAGACCCCATCTCTACTAAAAATAGAAAGAAATTAATTGGCCAACTAAAAATATATAGAAAAAATTAGCCGGGCATGGTGGCTCATGCCCGTAGTCCCAGCTAC
>CAUYRT010047231.1:0-16624 GCA_963574885.1 Lepilemur ruficaudatus
GATAAGTGAACCATTGAGTTCACACATTCTTTCAGGGCAAAACCCTGCAAACTCCTGTTTCTGTCTTTAATACAGCAGTATTGGGCGATATAATAAAACAATGATCTTATGAGCCACATTTCATTAATTCCTCAATCATATTTCCCAACAAAAGAGAAAATCTAATTATTCGATTTAGCTGTGCAAGTTATGAGTCTGTTAAATATGTCTTCCAAATTGCATAAAATCTGATTTGAAGGACAAGTTCTATGAACATTTAAAGTAACACATTGCTTCTGCCTTATGTAATCTTGACAAACTAAAGAATGCACTTTTTTCATTTTGTCAGACTTATAAAATACTGATCTTAAAAAATACAAGGAAGAATGAAAAATAGAATATTTAAACTTCAAGTTTCATCAAGCACACATAGCCAATGATGAAAAGAAAATGTTAGCAGTTTTAATTTACTGGTAGGAAAATACACAAAGTTTCTAAATGGAATTTACTCCAACAATATTCAATGTTATATGATGTACTAAAATAGCATGTTAACATTTAAAAAAAATAATGTGATCACAGATATGTTTATGGTAGAAAAAATAATGACCACAAAACCATGTCTAATAGGGAAAGATACTTTTAAGTAAGAAAATTCCAACAAATGTCATGTAATGAAATAAACATTTGCCACAAGAGAGATTCAGGGAAAACAAGTTCCTACATGAAAAACAAAATGTGAATTTCTCTTCGTCTGCCTTCAGGTACCTTCCCAGAGATGCCCCCAAATTCTCCTATAGCCCCAGAGGTGTTGTTTGGACTGACTCACTCCTAAAAAGCCCACACAAAGTAGGTCCCTTTTAATCTCTTCACACTGCCGCTTCCTGGTGAAATCTGCCCAAGAATTTCCTGAAAAATTACATTCTTTACTGATCTTTTGCCAAAAAGGCCTAGCAAAAGCAGTGCAATTTGATCTAGGCTGTACTGGGGAAACAACATGCTTACATTTGTTAAGGCATTGTTTATTGAGCATTCACTATGTGCTCACACATGTGTTAGGGTGAACTGTTTGCAGGATACTGTGCTAGAAATCACAGACTTTATATGAATTAATCTTCCTAATATGCCGGTAATTGGGTATAATATATTCCGTCTGTCCCAGGAAGATTTTGATACTGGACCTTGCCTTCCAAGAGAAATAAACTCTGCTGTTTTTTTTTTTAATTAAAAAATTTTAAAAAATCTTGTATGTGATAAATATAGGTAGAAGAGAGGGAGGCAGAAAAGAATGCTGGAGTAGTGGTTCTGAGAGATTTTTCGCAGTTTGTTGGTTTGTTTGTGTGTGTTTGTCTTTACACGAGGAGCTACCTATAGACTCGTAAACGTGGAAGGTGGGAAGCTGTAAGGTACTCTGAAAGCACAGGCTTCAATCAGGAGAGAAATTCTTTTGCCAAATTTAAGTCCTTTGCTCTCCTTTACCTGTGTCTAGTCATAAGTAAATTTTGAGCACTAACCCGGCATAGGCAAAAGACACCCTAAACTCTGTTCTGTGGATTGTTCTGAGAAGGGACTGACCATGGTGAAATGTGTATCCAGGGCTGAACAGGTTCTTAATCTAAGAGATTATTTTAGAAATCTGGAGTGACAGTGCTTTGTTTGTGCCTGTTAAATCCTGACAAAAAGATTTGGGATATTGTTCTGCTGTTCATCCTAACAAAACCAGAGAGCCACACCATGCAGCATTATCATTCCATGGCATTTTATGTTTGGGGACCATGCCCTGGGCCAGTGGCTCTATGGTTTTCATTCTGTACAGGCAAAATCAGCAAGTCAAATACATACATTTGACTAATGTCGCCCCTAGATCCTTCCGTGAGTTCAGAGCCATCCTTCTCCTGGTGATCACCTTTGTATCTTTTTATACCCTCTGCTCGTCTTTCAGGTTTGTTTGGCTCTTTTTAGTAATCCCAGTCAATTCCTGGTGCATGTCTCTGTGATAACCAATGCAGGTTTCCACTGTCCAGCCCTTTGTTCTCATGAGCAGAGACTCCAATGTATCTATGCTTTGCTGAATAAGTAATGCAAAAATCCCCCAATCTGCTTAGAAATAGATGAATTGCATGAATTTGTTCGATGTTGTTGTTCATTCACTCATCCCCATAGAATTTTAAACGCAATTATGAAGTAATCACAAGAAACTGACACTATATATATACATGCGTATGTCAGCATAAGTATAAATGTGTATTTGTCAGTCAGATCATGCTTATTATATATCAAGCAATAATATTAGAGAACTGTACATTAAGAATGTAAAAGTACTACTAGTTATGACAATGAGAAAATGTTTTACCACAAATTTTGCTATCTTTGATATTTATATAACTATGGTAAGTGATTAATGGTTAATTTGTCTTTATCCAACTGAATATGGTCACATAATATTTGTCTTTAATAGGAATAATTAGTTTATTTTTGTCCGGAGCCAAGAGGCCTGGCCATAGCCTAAACTCCTATGCCTGAGCCTTACCCTCCCCGTCCTAGTTGTAGTTAAGTTTCGTTTTACAGTTAAGTTTCTGTTTCCCAGAAATGATAAGTTTCGCTTCAGAGCTAGTGGCGTGACATTTGCTATCCCTCTGATTGGATGCTTTTGGATGCCTCATTTACATGTCTTGCTACGGACCTAATTGAAGACTGCTAAGGTTTTTCCTCCGATTGCTCCCTGATTGGCCAGTCCCTTTTTCACCTAATTTGCGTTGTGACTGGGTGTTCCCCTCTCACTTGTCTATAAAAGCTGTAACCTCACATTCAATAATCAAGACTTGATCAGAACGCTGTCTTGTCTCCACCTCTGGCATCTCTTGTTCCTACCCTACTCCCACTCCCTCCTCCGGGTCCTATGAATAACGTTCCCACGGGTCGGGACCTATTTTGATAAATATTATGATGGGTATTTTGGGGACTGGATTTACTTACTGTGTGCTTTTCATGATAACCTCCTCTAGTATCTTATTTTTTTATCTTTTGTGTTAATTTTTAACATAATTCAAACTTTTGCCTATTTTTCATTGAAAGTTATGTATTTCTTGTCTCTTAGATTTTAACCTAGAAATTACACCTTGCCTCTAATCACTAATCACAGGGTCAAGTGATTAATATATTGTCCACAGGACACATGTATTAAATCTATTTGCATTCCTTCAATTTTAAAAAAATTCCCACAATGCATTTAAAACATTTAAAGATACATGCACAGATTATAAGTGGGTAGTGAATAAGTAGAAATTTGAAATATTCCGAATGATTCCTTATGAGACTTTTTAGATTTCAAGAGACATTTTTAGCCCACAGATGTCTTCTGTGATCCTAGCCAGTCACTATCCTCAAGGACGAGCACTATACTGACATCTTACAGCACAGATCACTTTTACCTCTTTTATACTTTATATAAATATCATGCAGCAGGAACTTTTGTACATGGTTTTTTAAATTCCATAGGTTGTTTTGAATTTATTTGTATGTTGTTGTGGATCATTTCTTAGCATTGAATTCTGTAGTGTAACTATTAGGCAAATAATTTGATTACTCCACTGCTGATGCACATGTGAATATGTTCCCGTTGGGGCTATTAGGAATAGTGCTGGTATATAAATTCTGGAAAATCTTTTGTTGATGCATGAACAAATTTCTGCTGGGAACGTATGTAGTACTGGAGTTGTTGTGTTTTATGTTTGTGTTTCTTCTGTTTTAGGTGATACTGTCAAATAGTTTTCCAAAATGTTTTTACCGAATTTCACACCCACCAACAGTGTATTAGTTTTCTGGTGTCCTGACATCCATGCCAACATTTAGTATTTTCTGTCATTTTCATTTTAGTCTGCTGATGGTTGTGTGATTATTAGGCTTTATTTATATTTCCCTGATTACTAAGAAAGTTGAATATTTATCACACTTTTTCATTCATAGAATAACCTCTATTTTGAAGAGTATTTTATTTTGTCCGTCACCCTATTGTTCCTTTCTTAACACTCTTTCTCTCTTTTTGTCTCTCACTCTTGCTGTTTCTCTGTCTCTATATTCCTATGGTTTGATGTTTAGATTCAAGGTCTAAACAGAATAAGGAGTAAGAGTAGGAGTAGAAGAGTTTATAAAAAGAGGCTCTCACAAAGTTTTAGGATTAGATGATTTAACTGGAGGATTTTACAGTCACTTTAAACATCACATAAATCAATGCTTCTAACTCAATTCAAAAACATTACAATGAAAGTATAACTTTTAAATAAATTATTAAAATCAAGTGGAGCATTTGTATTCAAAGCTTCCAAATGCTGTATAAAATAGACTATTACAGAAAAATCTCATCTATTATCTACACATAGAAATATGTGAAGTAAAATACTAGCAAAGAAATCCTAATTGATTATTAAAAACAATAAAATAATAACAATGTAGTTTATGTGGAAATTTTAGAGGAATTCAATGTTAGGAAATCTGATAATGTTCATTTTCATAAATGTAAATAGAATAGTCACTGGACTATATTCATACATGCAAAATGTCTATTGAGAAGAATGTAATATACAATACTATTTATTTGGAACCATCAAAATTAGGAATTTCAAACTTGACAAAATGGTCTTCATATTCATGGAGAACACGAGGGAGATTACTACTGTTTTCAGAAATAATACTAAAAAGCACAATATTGTCTATAGTATTCATTAAATTTGTAATGACTTTTATCCAAGGTAATCGATGGTGGAAGAAGAAATGGAAACAAATATGTAAGACTCAATTTGCAGATGAAATGATTATATATCTGGAGATTTAAAGGAATTGGTAGAAAAAACCTAATACAAAAAATACTTTGGTAAACTAATACAACATTGAAGTACAAAACTGTAGCCCTTGTAAGTATAATTCATAATCATTTTTGAATACAATGTGAGAACACCACAATGAAAGAGTGTATAAATTTTAAAAAGTAAAGCAAAGTTACCTGGGAACACATCTAATTAAAAATGTGCAGTGGTATATGAGCTAAATAATAAAGAGTTCCTGAAATATATGAATGAAGACTTAAACAAATGGGAAGTCATATCTTATTCTTGGATAGAAAAACTCAATAACACAGAGAAGTCATTTATCCTTTCTTTCTTTTTTTTTTTTTTTTGGCTGTGTCTTTATTTTATTCCCATTGGGCACACAGTAGAGGTTGAAAACTATGCCTCTAAGGGATCTTTGCTACTTCGCTCCCCTTTCCCAGCCCTCTAGTGACCGTAGTCTGGGCTCTGTGTCATCTTTGCCTGAAGGTGTGTGTCCACATATTCTGTTCATGTAAGTCCAGCCTCCTCCATCAGACCAGCAAATCCCCAAGATCAAGGATCAGCCTCCTCCTTTAGACCGGTGTCTTCTAAGATCCAGTTTTTTCTTTTCCCTTAAACAGGGTACATCTCAAGGACAGGGACTCTGTCTCCCCTTTGGTCTGGGAGCTCTGGACTCTGGGGCTGTCTTGTCTGTTCCTCCCTTGTGTCCCAAACCGAGCTCGGCCTTGGTCATGCTCTGAAGAGACTCAGGCTGTAGGGTGAGCCTCCTGGCTTGTCTGGACGTGGCTGGACTGCTCGTGTGTGTGTCTCCCTCTGGGCCAACGTGAGTCCTGTGGACAGCCCTGTGTCCCTGCGTTTCTGAGTCCATGCACAAGAGGGAGAGGGAGATGCCAGTGAGAGCCTGGGCTCCTGGGACCAGGCTCTGTGTTGACACGAGGAGCCCATCTTTAATTCCTGTGCACTTTAGTTCTATGTCCCTGAGAAGTCATTTATCCTTGAGATAACTTCAACATTGTATTTGTTCTCATAATAGATTCTTTACTGATATGGAATAGGTTTTTTGTTTTTGTTTTTGTTTTTTTAGCTAGCAATAATTTTGCAAAGTAGACAAGGAAGAATAATCATACAAGAATAGCCAAAATCCCCGAGACAGAAACACATGAGAGTATTTGGTCTTATAATAAATTAAAACACATTAAAATATTCTATAACTAAAGCAGTGTGGTGTTGATGCAAAAATAGGCTAACAGACCAGGACAGTAGAAAATTCAGAAATCTAACAAGGTGCATAAGAGAAGTTAATCAACAAAAACTACAGAGGGGGAATAATATTTGGTTTTTGGAAACTGGATATTCCTAAAAAAAAAAAAAACAAAAAACATGAAAATGGATTTATTCTTCACTCATCATAGTAAGATAAATAACAAAGGAGAAATGTAAATGGCAAAAAAATTGAAAACATACAAATAGTAGAAGAAAACATTAGTTAATATTTCTATAAGCTGTGAGAAGAAGTCTGGCCTGTGACTCAGAACAAGAAATGTTAAGAACAAGAACAACAAAAAATTGATAAAGTGCACGGTATGAAACCAGAATATTGTGCATGGTAGGAAGCAACAAAAGTCAAGTAAAAAGGAAAATGCCAAATGGGTTATCTATTTGCAAATTATATAACAGGCAGAGGGAAGGCACACATGTGTGCTTATTCCAGAAAATAAGAAAGCCGTCAAAACATACAGTCTCATGGCATAAGAACACAGGAGGCAATGTGAAGGGTTCTTTGTTGACCTAAGATGAGATAATTTGAACTCAGAAACATCTAGACTACAGTGTATAGTATCAAATATACAAAAAAATACTATTAAATATACAAAAAATAATATTAGGAAAAATATCATTTATATATTTTCTTTATTTGCTAGGTTGCATCATCATTATTATGACAATGGGTAAAAGAAAGAATTAAGCTTCTATTCTTTCTTTCCTGATAGGTTAGTTTTGAATGTAATGAAAAGCTCATGAGAAAATTGCAATTTTTAATAGAAGAATGACAAATACTGCATGCAGAGGATATAATAGAATTAGGAAACTGCTGTTTTGCAACCCTCGGTGAAATAAGTGAAATTAGAAAACTACTGTTAATAACAGTAAATGATAAGTAATTATATGAAAGAAAAGGCAGATATTCCCTGGACCCATTGATGAAACTTAATATAAATAAATGTGAGAAAATCAGACATGTGTATCCAAATGTGCTATCTTGGGATGTTCTGGAAGCTTAAAATACAGAGTGGCTTTGAAAGATTTTAGAATCTATCCCCTCCCCCACAAAAAACCTTCATTAATGTGATGTTGATCACATATTGAAAAAATATTTTGTATATATTGAGTTAAATAATTATGATTTCACATTTCTTTTATGTTGTTGCTACTAGTAAAATTAAAATGACACATGTGGCTCCTACTTTATTTCTAGTAGGCATTGCTGCCTGAGAGGATTGTCTCCATTTTTAAAACTCAGGCTGCCTCCTCAAAATCCTAGAGACCATGAAGTTTATAAAATCTGAATTTATTTATTTATTTATTTTTTTGAGACAGGATCTCAATCTGTCACCCAGACCAGAGTGTAGTGGTCTGATCATAGATCACCGCAGCCTCCAACTCCTGGGCTCAAGTGATCCTCCTTCCTCAGCCTCCTAAGGAGCTGGGACTACAAGTGTACACCACCAGGCCTCAATAATTTTTTTCAAAACATTTTTTTGTAGGGATGGTTTTATCCAGGCTCATCTCGAACTCCTGGCCTCAAGTGATCCTCCTGCCTTGGCCTCCCAAAATGCTAGGATTACAGGTGTGAGCAACTATGTCTGGCCCAAAATCTGAAATTTTAAAATATTTGTCATTATAGTTTCCAATTTTGAATATCATATATGTTATTAATATATTACTCATAATGGATATAACCTTATATACAAGGTTAAATGCAAATGTCCTCCAAGCAGTGCCAGGTCCATCTAGGGAGAGGAAGTCCTGATTGCAGCTATGAATAGGTGGGATCCCATCACCTGTCACTCAGGGGCTTAAGGGGCAGGACCTGGGGCCCTGTCCAGTCAGGAGTGCCGGGCTGGGAACTGTTCAATCAGCCTCACAGTGGCAGAGGAAGGGGCGGCTTCTACTATCTGACGGGGCCTTTGTCTCTTGTGCCAAACCACCAAGCTTGGTTCGTGTTCACTGCTTCTCCACTCTGGCAGATCCAGGTGTCACTGCCGCTGCTTCTGTTGCTCTGTGACCTGCAGGTATTGAAAGCTCTGTAAGGATGTCGGGACAACAGAGGCTGGGAAATGGTGTGTGGGACTGGGCCTCCCCCCTCAACTTTGGGGTTTGAATACCAAGTCCCTGCTGGGGCAGCTCGGCCCTCAGTTCTCTCTGGCCACAGGATGGGGACTGAAAACACAGCCAGGACTCCTGGGGCCCTGTCCCATTCCTGCATGTGACTTTGGCCTTGACCAAAGCCCTCTCTGGGTAGGTAGCTCTGTGCCTGAAGGCCTGCATCTTCCCCAGATTGTGTGCTGTTGGTGGGAGGATCTTCAGGCGAGAATCCTGACTGGGTGTGCAGGATTCATGCATGGAAGGAGCTGGGATCCGCGAGGTCCCCAGTCTGGCCTTTATCCTGTTAAAAATTAAACTAAATCATGGTTAAAACATTAAAGAGTTTAGTAGAGCAAACAGCGATTTATGAATCAGGAGCACCCAGCCATGATTTGTCTTGGGGGGTCCACCAGAAGGACTTAGAGGAAAGGCTCTTATAAGGTGTATGAGGAAGCAAGCTGAATGCAATAATTGCTTGGGTACCATTATGTAGTCGCCTTATTTGGACTGTCCAGGTGGCTATCTTCTCGTTATGTAATCAGAAGTTAATTGGTGGTCTGTAATTGGTTAAGCCTAAATTTTGTTTCTAAGTTAGTAATTTATTAAAAAATGCATTTGAATTAGATATTGGCATTATTAGGTAGAAACTCAGAACACTAGAGTCAGTTCAGTCTAATTGGTTCCTATTTAGTTATTTTAACACTCCATAGAGGAACTTGTTTTCCCTTGCATTTCCTGAATATATGACAAGCAGGATCTCAAATCCACCACCCTGTTCCCACAGCCTGATGCTTCTAGGGCTTGCAATAAAATAATAAATTTCCAGTTCCTTTTTCACATTTCTATATGTCAATTTCCGCTTTGTAATTCATAATCACCCACTGTTTTTCCTTTATTGTATTTTTCAAAGAGACAGAGTATTTTAAGTGTTGATATTTTTTTACAGAGCAGTGGATGGCTCTTTAAAAAAATTTTTTTTTTCTGTTTCTGAACAGTTCACGTGAGAGGAATTCAGAGAATATTCACTTAACACTCCTTGTGAAATATCTTCGTGCCTCTCCTCCTTTTATCTTTCCTAGGCACACACACCTTGCCAGAATGTCTTTATGGTAAGATTCTTCTTTGGAAACTTTATAGGGTGATGTGTCCTCTGCTACCCTTCTGTCTTTTCATGGTGTTGGGCTTTATAACTATCTGAATGACCAATGATGCCCATAGTGGCCATGTCTTTTGACGTATCTAGAGAATATCAACTCCTGGTCATCTCTCAGAGGAAATCCTGAAGTATGGGGTTGCAGCCTCTCACAGGAGCAGCTATTTGCTTTGGGGCTGAGAGGAATATCCTGATATTGCCTTTGTCTAAAAAGCTACCTTTTTTGGTGACATTGCAGTATTCTTCCCCAGCCCCTGTTTTCATTTCTAGGAGGCATATTGGTGATTAGCCAATTGGATGCTGGTATTAAGGAAAAAAATGATTCTTGTTCTCCAGATTTTCTCACACTTGTAAAGGGAGGAAAATTATCCCAAAGGACAAGGAAATCACACCCCAGTGAGGATGTGCAAGAACCCGCAAAGCAAAATGTATTTCTGACACATAGGGTGGCACTGTGCAGTGTCTTCTGGGAAGGTGGTCATCTAGTACTTCAGTGAGCAGGATAGGGGTGGGAGATGTCCCAAGGGATAGGATGGCCTGACTTGGCTCTTGAGTCAGACATATCTGTTTTCTTGTTATCACGGCCCCACCCTGAGCTTGTCACCTTGAAAAGATGTGTTCACTTATTTCAAGTGAGTTTTTCATCAACTTTAAAATGAATTTTATTCAAAGCTGGAAGCATTCTAAAAAAAACAAGATAGAAAAGAAAAACAATGAATTTTAGCAGTAAAGCTTGAAAGATATGAAAGTATTTTCAAACTGGCAAGAAAAATGTAGATTTAAGGAAAAAATCTAGTCATTCTGTTTGTTAAAAATTCTTACCTTTTTTTCTCCCCCTGAATTGAGTATAGTAAGTTTCTCAGTTCTGTTCTTTATTTAGAGGTGATTTTAAATGGAATCCCAGGGCTTAGCTTTGGGAATGCTACTTGGGAAAGGAAATAGGAAAAATCCTTCTTCCATTTTGGTTGACTGAATACATTTACACAAGAAAATGTGATAGAAAAATTGATAAATGACAAAGATGCACCAGAACATCCATTCCTGTTTTTTGCAGGGAGGAGAATTTGTGACAGTGGATAAGTCTGTTTTGTATCCTATTATCTAGATGTTTAATGGAGTTTAATGCTAAATCATATGAGATGGGATCTGGCAATGTCAGGTTTGGGGACCAGATGGCAGATCCGTGTTCCCTGATTCTTGGTTCCCAGTACTGAAGAATGGTTACTGGTACCCAGTTGGCAGAGCAAAGGAGCAGACCAAATAGATGTAAGCAAGCAAAGTGCCAAAGTTTACTAAAGGATAGTACATTCCAGAGATGGAATGGGTCAACCCCCACGAGTGGAGGAGACCCTGTGTTTAACAAGATTTTCCCTTTTGTGCTGATTCCCTAATTTTATGTTAAGTGGGGGGGGGGTGGAATATTCATGGTTTTTCTTGGCAAAAGGTGGAGAATTATCAGAATGGTGAATCCTTTCCCCTTTTCTGTCCTTGTAAGGCAATTTCCTGGGGTTTCCATGGTATTTGTAAACTGTCATGGTGCTGATGGCTGTGATTTTTACTGTGTTAATAAGGATAGGACACTAGAGGATACTATTACCATACTTGTATGCATGCTCCAAAGGCCCACATTTGTGGCCTTTCTGCCTCTTTCTGATTGTTAGTCCTTGGAAGGCCCCTTGACATCATCTGCTCCTTCTTGGAAGCCCTTCTTCTAGTAGATAATGTCATTTATTTCTCAATGGAACCCTCCCCCCAGACAAAGCATCCATTTTCCTTCCTCCTTGTCCTAACCTAACAGCAACTCCTATAGTTATACACATATAGCTATATACATATAGCTATAACTAAATGATGTGTTATAGAATTAATAATTAAATTACCTGTTTATTGTTTAAAAGGGATCGATACTTTTGCTTTTCATGTTCCTGTAAGGCATTTAAGTGCCTTACAATTTCTGTGATACTATGATACATATGTTTTGTTTTCTCCTGGGATTCTTAGCCTTTGGCTCCTGTAAGCTTTATTATTTTCTAAGTGCCTAGAGCAATAGAAGAATTTTGTTAGATTATTTGGTCTTATGTCCTTGGTTTTTGAAGTATTGGGTTATTAAGTATGAAATGTTCAATTTCCTTAAGTTCTAAGTTTGGCAGTTGGTATCTCTGACATGTCACTTTGACACATCTTGTTTTATTTTTGTTGTGAAGGTACATCCTCATTCTTTCAAGCAAATGGATTGGCTTGTGATTATCTTTCAAATTTTTTTAGAGCAATTTTTGTGAAACTGTGGATAAGTCAAAACTTCATGTTATTTTTGAATATGGGTTCTGTAGTAGAAAGAACACAGCACAGACAGCTTGAAATAATCACTGAAGTATTCGGGAAGGATGTAGATAATGAACACAGAGTACATTGATGGTTTGAGAAGTTCCATTCTGGTGATTTTAATCTTGAAAATAAGCCACATGGGAGACCTCAGACCAAGGTAGGTAATGATGAGCTGAAAGCTGTACTGGAAGTGAATCCATCTCAACCTACACATGAATTAGCAGCAAAGTTTGACTTTACTATTCCAACAATATTGGGCCATTTGAAGCAAATCAGCAAGATGAAGAAGCTGCACAGATGGGTACCACATGAATTAAACAAGCATCAGAAGAGAAATTGTCTCAAAGATTGCTTTTGCTTTGCTGTCATGACATAAACGCAAACCATTTCTACACTGTATTTGTTACATGTGATGAAAAGGTGGATTCTTTTTGACAATCATAAGCATTCGGCACAGTGGTTGGATAAAGATGAAGTACCAAAACATAGTCCAAAACCAGATATTCATCAAAAAAAGTTTATGGTGTCTGGTGTTCCAGCGCTGGTATTATCCACTACAGCTTCATGAAACCTGGTCAATCAATTACAGCAGATGTCTACTGCAACTGTCTAGTGCAGAGCATGTTGTGCCTTAGATATGTCTGTAAATGTAATGAATTATCATGTATTTATTTTTCTTGTGAACATGGACAATGTTGTGCAGCATGCCTGTTCAGTTGTAGTAAGTCCTGGCGAGCGTAAGTGACCTTTGGTGACATCTGCTGTCCTCCCTTTCCAGTTGGATGAAATGATGAGGATACTAGCGATTAAGCAGCCAAGATTGATCAATAGAGACAGGGCAATTCTCTTGAAAGACAATGCTCAACCACATGTCACACAAACAACACTGCTCAAACTACAAAGGCTGGACTTGGAAACTCTCTGTCATCCACCATATTCACCAGACAGTGCACCAACTGACTTCCAGGTCACTTCTTCCAGGCTTTGGACCACTTCTTGCAAGGACTCAATTCTCAACAAGCTATGGAAAATGCCTTTTGCAGTTTCGTCACCACTCGCTCTCCAGGGTTTGTTGCTGCTCACATAAACAAGCTACCATTAAGATGGGAAAACTGTGTTGGTATTTTAGGTGCACATTTTGATTAATTGTACTGCTTCTTGTTTGATATATAATAAACTGAACTTCTCATTCAAAATTGGATAATTTATATTTAATGACCTAATAGCTCCTGACTAGTAAAGGTGAAAGAATGTCTTTTATTATTTACAAACCCTTTCAAACACTTGAACTTATGGGGTTTTTTGTTTGTTTTATTTCTTTTGTTTATGCAACCCTCAAATAGAACCACAATGAGCTTATGTTAATAAGGGGATTTGTGGAAAGTCCCTAGAAGGTAAGTTAAAGAATATCAAACGAAGGGCCTTATGCCTGGGAAGGTGGGAAGTTTCTGTAAACTCTGCCAATTGATTTTATTTATTATTCTATTTGTGCATTCTACCTAGAAACCACCAGATGGGAGGCTGATTGCCAGGGGAACCAGCCACATGCTCAGAGAAATGGAATTTTCAGTCCCACCCCTAACCTCTGGGGAGAAAAGAGAGTCTTAAGGTTAAGTTGATTACCAGTCACCCATGGTTTACTTAATTATACCTATGAAATGAAGCTTCCATAAAAACCCAAAAGGGTGGGATTTGAGAAGCTTCCAGATAGCTGAACATCTAGAGTTTCCTTGAGGGTGGTGATTCTGACAAGAGCATGAACTTTTGCTCCATCCCCCATCTTCAGGTCGATAGTGTTGCAATTGAACCTACTTTGAGAACAACAAGCCAGTGTCTCCTGCAAAACTGATTGCTTGCATGTTGATAGGGTGAAGTCCTCACACCTTTGATCACAGAACTCTTTTGTGTTGATTGTTGTGGTATAGAGCAGAGGAAAAACACTTTTGGTTTGAGGTTTTTTCCCCTCAGAATTTCCTTTCATTTTATGAACATAAACACTGAGGTTGAGTGATTATGCTGCCTTATTTAAAACCTGCATATTTTCTCATTTAAAATTATATAAACAACCCTGATTAAAAAGCAGATGCCTGAACCTAATGACTCCGAACTAAGGCCAATCTGGAACCTGCCAAAGGAGGTCACTGAAGGCCCAGTTAGTTCTTCCTGTGGAGCAGCCTCCACTGCAGGCTTCCCAGCCTGCTCACACCAACCATGGAAGGAGCACTTTATAAAATATTTCTGCCATGTAATTACTGTTTGCCTAAGTATTTAAAAATTTTATTCCATGATTTCACCTTAAGGTTTTTATTTTCTTGGTTGAAAATATAAGTGGATTGAGTGGTATGGTCTGAAGAAGTGGGGATAATTTTTGAAATATGTTGTCTGTTTTATGCTGAGTTTAAAAAGTAATATAAGTCACCGTGGACTCATCATCCAGGTGAATAAATAAGCTTTGGGCAGTTCTGGTGTGTCTCCCTGGAGGTGACCCAACTTCCGATTCTTTTCATTGTTCTTTGTAGCTTAACCATCTATCACGAAGCAGAGTTTGCTCAGTTTTGCCCCTTTTGAGTTTCCATTAACTTAATGTCGCCATTACTATACCATTAAAATTATGCTGAAAAAGTATTTTTTGATGGTTTCTGGCCTCATTCTGTTGCACACATGCTGCTGTCTGAGTCTGTGTCACCTAATTTACTCACCCATTCTACTGCTTTTGGAACTTGAGTTGATTCAAGTTTATTTTATGATACTGTTGACAGTGTCATTCTTGACTTTGTTCTCAAATGCTATCTTTTTATAAATTTATCAACCTAAAGAAATAAACTAAGACACAAAATATAATTTTAAAGAATTTACTTGAGCTAAGTTGGGGACAGCTGACTGGAAGACTTGGACCCAAGTAACCTTGGATATAAGCTCCATTTTTTTTTTTTTTTGCAAGCATGTTCTGAAAGGTAAAAAGCAGAGAAGTATTGGGCCACCAATAAAAAGTTACTTCTCAGAAGTTCTCATTGGTTTACTCAAACATTGATTAGTGATTGGCTATACATTGTTGAACTATATGGTATAAATTCTGGTGTCCAAAATGTGAAATTATAAATTTATAGCAAGTTGTGGTGTCAGTAAGTCTAGAGTCCACATAGCAAGCAGCTTCAAGAGATGATTACTTAGCTCGAGGGTCAAGGGGTAGAGTAGGATATGAATGCTGACTCTTTGCTGTGACTCTCTGGGCCTAAGAATTTAGAGGAGGCTTGTATTCCTTAAATGAAAAAGTTCATTTTTTTTCTAATGTGAACCAAAATAAAATTTCAAGGCTCACCCCCCTCACCGGCTGACTGAATGGACCCCCTCGTGGCCAAAGGAATATCCTAAAATTAAATTGTCTGCCAGGAGGAAGGAGGTCAGACATGCCTCATCATGCCCCCCTCCCTTTTTGGAGTCCTTTGTGACCCATTGACAGGCCTAAGGGTATGCAAAACAAACCTGCAGGTCCTCAATTCACACAACAAATGTGTGTCTGGTGGCTTGTCTCTGATAAACAGCTCCTTATGTTAAAACCTTCCACGCCTTTAGACAAAGCTTCATGTCTTTAACCAATTACAAGCCAAGAATCTTTAAACCCACCTATAACCTGTAAGTCTCCCCCCTTTGAGATGTCCCACCTTTTCGGGCCAAAACAATGCATGCCTCCCATGTATTGATTTATGACTTTACCTGTAACCCGTGTCTCCCTGAAATGTATAAAACCAAACTGTAACCTAACCACCTCGAGTCCACTTGCTCAAGGTTTCTTGGGAGTGGCTCCGAGTCATGGTCCTCAAATTTGGCTCAGAATAAACTTCTTTTAAATATTTCAGAGTCTGGATTTTTCTGTCCACACTAATTTTCCCCTTTTGATCAAATTTCTTTTTGAAAACACTCAACACATAGCATTAATAATTTTAATAATAGAAATACAATGCATATAAGTATTATAAAAAGAGGCTCTGTATTCCAGAACAACAACACCTATTCCATTAGAGAGCCAACTAAAAACATCATGAAGAAAATTAAATCCAGGTTCTAAAAAGAGACTTGTAACCAAGTGGCTTCTTTTCAAATTCTTCCTAGATTAGTTTCAACAACATTGGAAGTATTTGTGTATGTACAACAAGAAGTATTCCCAACACACATACACTTCCTTGCTCAGCTAATATATAATCTAAAGCAGTGTGACTGCCTAGTACAACCTCAGCCAGTGCGTCAGTTGCTTTTTGTTGAGCTGTGATGGAGAGAGAAATCTCATTCGCAGTTTTTCCTAAGGTTGATTTCTAATCATAGGTTTATGTTAAGTGTTACCCACAAAGGCAAAATCATTCTCCCAGTGAAATTCATGTAACTATTTTTTTTTTCATGGCCAGGCAGATAATTCGCATTTTTCCCCAAATAGAATGCCCATCTAAAATAGATTGGTGATCTTGCTTAGAGAAAAGTTTGAGGAAGCTAGTCCAGTGTTGGCTTTCTTCAGGTTATCTATGGATAGAGGGGTGGCCAAATATCCTAAGAAACATTGTCCTTCAATTTAGCAGCACAGGGATTGGCCAATAATACCTGATATGATTTCTTCCAGTGTGGTTGGACTGTTTTATGTAATGCCATTTTCTTTTTTTTTTTTTTGAGACAGAGTCTCACTCTGTTGCCCGGGCTGTAGAGTGCCGTGGCGTCAGCCTAGCTCACAGCAACCTCAAACTCCTGGGCTCAAGCGATCCTTCTGCCTCAGCCTCCCGAGTAGCTGGGACTACAGGCACGTGCCACCATGCCCGGCTAATTTTTCACATCTATCTTTTAGTTGTCCAATTAATTTCTTTCTATTTATAGTAGAGACGGGGGTCTCGCTCTTGCTCAGGCTGGTCTTGAACTCCTGACCTTGAGCTATCCACCCGCCTCGGCCTCCCAGAGTGCTAGGATTACAGGCGTGAGCCACCGTGCCCGGCCT
>CAUYRT010047232.1:0-34694 GCA_963574885.1 Lepilemur ruficaudatus
CAATTGGCCAACTAAAAATATCTAGAAAAAATTAGCTGGGCATGGTGGCGCATGCCTGTAGTCCCAGCCACTTGGGAGGCTGAGGCAGGAGGATCGCTTGAGCCCAGGAGTTTGAGGTTGCTGTGAGCTAGGCTGACGCCACAACACTCTAGCCCAGGCAACAAAGTGAGACTCTGTCTCAAAAAAAAAAAAAAAAAAAAAAAAACAAAAGAAAGAAAGAAAAAAAGGTGGGGGCGGGGAATAGAAGAGGAAGAAACACGAGGGCACGAGTGCACAGAGAAAAGGCCCTGTGAGGGACACAGCAAGAAGGCAGCTATGTACAAGCCAAGGAGAGAGGCCTCAGGAGAAACCAAACCTGCTGACACGTTGACCTTGCACCTTCCAGTCTCCAGAACTGTGAGAAAAGAAATTTCTGTTGTTTGAGCGACCTGGTCTGTGGCATTTTGTTATGGAAGCCCTAGCTGACTAATTCAGGGGATGGTGAGGGTCTAGAGGGTTAGTGATGAGGCCTGTGTTAGCTGTGATCAAGGGACAAGAAACTGAATGATGGGGCCTGTAAAGTGATGAAGGTCACGAGTTAAGTGATGCGGCGTCTGTGGGGTGAATGATGGGGTCTGTAGGGGGAGTGAAGGTGTCTTTCGGGTAATGGGGGATCTGTAGGTGACTGATACAGTTCTGTGGGGTGAGTGATGAGGGGTCTGCAGGGGCACTGATGTGCTGGTCTGTAAGGTGAGAGATGGTGGGTTTGTGAGATGAGTGATGAGGCACCTTGGGGTGAGTGATTGGAGATCTGTAGGGTCAGTGATGAGTGAGTCACTGATGCAGTGAGTGATTAGGGGCCAATGAGCCAAATGATGCAGGGGTGGGGTCTATTGGCTGAGGAATGTGTGGTCTGTGGAGCAAGTGGCGTGAGCATATGGGGTTAATGATGGGAATCTTTAGGGTTTGTGATTAGAGATCTGCAGGGTGAGCATTGCAGGGGGACGGTGGCATGAATAACATGGGCCCATGCAGCAGCAATGGGGGGTCTGTGGGGTGAATAATCAGGGTGTGTGATGGGGGTCTGTGGGTTGAGTGACGGAAGGTCTGTGCTAAGTATTGGGAAGTGAGTGGGGTGAGCACAGAGGGAAGTTATGGACTGAATTATATCCCCCCCAACCAAATTCACGTTGAAGCCATAACTCCCTATTACCTCAGAATGTGATGACTGTATTTGGAGATAGGTCCTTTAAAGAGGAGATTAAGTTAAAACAAGCCTGGTAGCGTGGGCCCCGATCCAAGCTGTTTGGTGCCCTTATAAGAGATTAGGACACAGACATGTGCAGGCACAGAGGGAAGACTGTGTAAAGACACAAGAAGGTGGCCATCTACAAGCCATGGAGAGAGGCCTGGGAAGAAACCAGACCTGCCAGCACTTTGAACTTGGACTTTCAGCCTCCAGAACTGTGAGAAAATAATGTGTTGCTTAAGCCATCTGGTCTGTGGCATTTTGTTTTGGCAGCCCTGGCAAACCAACACAGATTTCGGTACTGGGAAGTGGCGTGCTGCTGTAACAAATACCCCAAAATAAGCAAGTAGCTTTGGAACTAGGTAATGGGTAGAGGCCGAGTTTTCAGGTGCATGTTAGAAAAAGCCTACGTTGCTGGATGGTCTGAAATGTCTGTGTCTTCCCAACCAAATTCATATGTTGAAATGTAATCCTCAGTGTGTTGTTAGGAGATGGGGCCTGTGGCAGATTAGGTCATGAGGATGGAGGCCTCATGAATGGGATTAGTGTCCTTATGAGGGATGAAGGGACCAGAGTTCTACCCTTTCCCCATGTGAGGATACGAGAAGGCACCATCTATGAGAAAGAAGACCTTCACCAGACACCAAATCTGCCGAAGCCACGAGTTTGGACTTCCCAGACTCTAGAACTGTGGGAAATAAATTTCTGTTGTTCATAAGCCACCCAGTTTATGGTACTTTATCATGGCAGCCTGAACAGACTAAGACAATTGCCTTGAAGTCTGTTGCTAGAAACATGGATGTTACAAGTGCTTCTGGTGAGGCTCCAGATGGAAATGAGGAACATGTTACTGGAAACTGGAGGGAAGGCAAGGAACTTAGTTGTATTGTGTGCTAGTGTTTTCTGGAAGGCAGAACTTGTGAGTGATGAACTTGGATATTTAGCCGAGGAGATCTCTAAGGAAATGTTGAAAATGTGGCCAGTTTCTCCTTGCTTTTTATAGTAAAATACAAGAGGAGACAGATAAATTGAAAAAGAAAATGTCAGGCAGGAAGGAACCAGAATGTGAAGATTTGGAAAATTCTTGGCCTATCCAATATTGCAAAAACTGAGAAAGTGTGTTCTGGAGAGAACATGAAGGGTGTGGCTAGATAATCACTCTCTAAGGAAGGTCATGGGTGTGACCCATTGATTTAATCAGCCATCTCAGCAGAAACCAGGCATAGAGATGGCATAATACCCCTTTAGATGGGACAAAATAAAGGAACGCTGTCAGACTTTTGGGTTTAAACAGGACAGGACAAAAAATCTTTCTGGCTGTGAACATGCACTATCCTTTAAGAAAAAGGAAGAGTGATCCCAGAGGGGGGACTGTCTCCTCCTTAGTTGCAGAGGGCGGGGACACCTCCTCAGTTTCAGTGAGCCAGACTGCCACTCAGGGCAGAGGGAGCAACACTAACTCCCAGGAGAGCCTGCAAAGTCCACCCCAGTAGGCCCAGAGGACACAGTATCTGGCTAAAGGGGATTATTCTCAAGCCTTAATAATCTAATGGAATTTGCCCTGTTACATTTCAAACTTACTTGGGACTTATGATCCCTTTCTTCTTAATAGTTTCTCCTTCTTGGAATGGGAATATCTATCTTATACTGTCCCATCACTGAATTTTGGAAGCAGATAACTAAACTGGTTTCACAGGTTCACAGCTAGAGAGGAATTTTTTTTCTCTCAGGATAAATCATACCTCGAGTCTCACCCACACTTTTGATTCAGATGATACTTTTTTTTCTTTTCTTTTTTTCTTTTTTTTTTTTGAGACAGAGTCTGGATCTGTTGCCTGGGCTAGAGTGCTGTGTCATCAGCCTAGCTCACAGCAACCTCAAACTCCTAGGGCTCAAGCAATCCTCCTGCCTCAACCTCCCGAGTAGCTGGGACTATACGTGTGTGCCACCATGCCCGGCTAATTTTTCTATTTTTAATAGAGATGGGGTCTCGCTCTTGCTCAGGCTGGCGTCTTGAACTCCCGACTTTGAGTGATCCTCCTGCCTCAGCCTCCCAGAGTGCTAGGATTACAGGTGTGAGCCACCAAGCCGGCCCAGATAATATTTAGATGAGACTTGGGACTTAAAGTTAATGCTGCACTGGGTTAAGAATTTTTTAGGCTGCTGGGATGGGGGTGAATGTATTTTGCACATAAGGACATAGGCCGGGCGTGGTGGCTCACACCTGTAATCCTTGCACTCTGGGAGGCCGAGGCGGGTGGATCGTTTGAGCTCAAGAGTTCGAGACCAGCCTGAGTAAGAGCGAGACCCCGTCTCTACTAAAAATAGAAATAAGTTAGTTGGACAACTAAAAATATATATAGAAAAAATTAGCCAGGCATGGTGGCGCATGCCTGTAGTCCCAGCTACTCGGGAGGCTGAGGCAGGCGGATTGCTTGAGCCCAGGAGTTTGAGGTTGCTGTGAGCTAGGCTGACGCCACGGCACTCTAGCCCGGGCAACAGAGTGAGATTGTCTCAAGAAATAAAAAAAGCAAATAATAAACGAATGAATGAAAGAAGGAAGGAAGGACATGAAGTATTGGAGACCATAAGGCAGAATGTTATGGACTGAATTATGTCCTCTCAAATTCATACCCTAGTACCACAGAATGTGACTATATTTGGAGACAGGGCCTTTAAAGGGGTGATTAAGTTAAAATGAGGAAATTTGGATATACGCACAGATATCAGGAACATGAATGTATAGCCTCTATCATACAGGAAAGACCATGTGAGGACACGGCTCGAAGGCAGCCACCTGCAAGCCATGGAGAGAGGCCTCAGAAGAAACCAAACCTTCTGGCACCTTGATCTTGGACTTCTAGCCTCCAGAACTGTGAGAAAATACATTTCTGTTGTTTAAGTCCTCCAATCTGTGGCATTTTGCTACAACAGCCCAAGCTAAGACAAAAGGACTATGGAGTGATAGGGTCTATGTGGTGACTTATACATCTATGGTTTGTGAGGTCAGAGATGGGGGTCTGTGGGTCAGTTTTCGGGCATCTCTGGAGTTAGTAATTAAAGATCTCTCAGTGTTAGAATCAAGATCTTTTATTTCGTGATTTTAAAAATTGCCACCATCATGAACCTCCTAGCTCCTCTTATACCTTTGTGTCCCAACGTCTCCTGGCAGTAGCTTCACACGGCCCCTTTCTTCCCCATCTCTGGCCCTTTCTGTGCCCACCCATCAGCTGGAGTTTGACAGATCAATGAGCTTTGTCCCTCCAACCTGTGGAAGCAGGACTGGACTCTTCTGGCAGCTGGACAGCTCCTGATTGGCCAGTGTTGGAGCCCGGTCCACAGCTCCTTAGTTCTGCTTGCTCTTGGCTTTTGTGACCTTGGCGTCCAGCACGCACTGGGCATGTGTGAACTGCTTCACAGAATTGAGCACAAGGATTCCAGGAACCACCAGCCACAGTGCGTTCAAGAAGACAAAGTAAAACCAGAAGTAGAGGGGGTGGCCTAGCTCCCCATGCTGGAATCCGTCGCGGTACTCCGTCAGGAAGTAGAGTACGTCCCCGTATATCTGGCCTGTGGGAGGTTGGAGGGGAAGAAGAAGCCCCTGTGAGGAAGGGAAGCTATCTCAAACTCTTTATTCCAAGGCATTTTCCAAGTTATCACTCAAGATCTCAGAGCTTAGGATCCCAAATGAAGAGAGCCAAGCATTCTGAAATCACAGAGCTGAAAATCTGAGAAATCAGAAAAGTGAGAATTCCAGAAATCAGAGAGCTGAGAATTTCTGAACTCAGGAGAGCTCATACCTTTAGAATTCAAGGAAGTTTAAAGTCCTAGAATTCAAGATAGGCTAGGGTTCTGGGACTAAAGAGAACTCATATTTCTAGAACTACAGAAAGCTAATAATTTAGGAACACAAGAAGACTGACAAGAAGGGATCTCGGAATCCTGATCCTGGAGGATGCAGGGTGCCCCTGCCATCATGGGCCACCTCGTGTAACCTTTACAGGAGACTTTGTGATGGAGGAGGAGGAGCAATAGACCTTTCCTGCTTGAGAGCACAGGCTCAGAGAGGGGCACCAGAACCCCAGGGAACCTGTCATTCAGTCTGACTCACCCCTGGATGGGCCCAATTGAGATCCCACCTGCAGGAATGCACTTGTATCTGTGGATCCACCCTCAACCCCTACAGTGCCCAGCATAGGCCCTCTCCTCACCTACAGAGACCACGAACTGTAGGACAAAGCGGAGGGGATGGTGGCGGAGAAAGGCAATCACCACCCACAGGCTGAGTGGTCCCCACAGGAAAGCCGTGACAGTCTCCATGCATACCATGAAGTTGTCAGCCCTGCAGGAGAAAGGATGAAGGGACACTGGAGTCAGTGGGCTCTGCCCACAGGGTACCCAATTAGTGCTACCTGACTTACCACCCCCACCAAATCGACGCAGGTCTCCATTGACAGAGGCAAACACTTACAGGATATATCGGCTGTCTCCCTTGGCATACTCTTTCCCTGAAGAAAACAAGAGAGATATATGAAGAATAAAGGCAGGAAAAGGAACTCACATCTGTGAGAGCTGGGCGCTTCTATAAGAAGACAGATTTTATAACCTCCCCGAGCCTCAGTTTCCTCATCTGTGAAATGGGGTGGCAGTTAGGATTCTAGAGGTTAATATATATATAAAACAAGATATTGTGTGCAAAGCCTGACAGAAGAGTGTTGCTGTGATTGTTTAGTACTCAAGAAATGTTCATGGCATAAAGGAGGCAGGTGTAGATGATGGAGTGAAGTGACCAATGAGTGAGAGAGAGTGACAGTTAATGCATGCAGGTGAACAGATGAGTGGATGAAAGTGTGAGCAGAGAATCAATAAGGAAAAGATCACCCAATATAAAAATAGGCAGGAGACTTGAACAGGTTCTTTAGAGAAGAGGATTTCCAAATGGCCAATAAACGTACGAAAGGTGCTCAAATGTTCATTAGGCACTAAGGAAAACAAATTAACATCATAATGAAATATTACTCACATCCACTAGAATGACTAAAATTGAAGAAATACCCAACCATACCAACTGTTGGTGAGGATGTAGAAGAACTAGAATTCTCCTATACTGTCAGTGGGAATGAAAAATCGTACAACTATTTTTGAAAACGGTTTGGTAGTTTTTCATAAAGTTATACACACACCTATCATAAGACCCAGACATTCTACTCCTACATATTTACTCAAGAGAAATGAAAGCAAATGTCCACACAAAGACTTGTATTAAAATGTTCATAGCATTTCTTCTTCCATCAGAGGAAAAAAAGAAAAAATTAAAGAAAGAGAAAATTTATATTTAAAAAATATGTTAAAAAATAATAAAATAAAAAAAAAATGTTCGTAGCAGCCTTACTCATGAGGCCAAAAAGGAATACTGTTTATAGTAGCAGAAGATTGGGGGAAAATGCCCAGCAGTACTAGATAAGTCAAATAATTTGGTAATATCTATGCTTTGAAAGCTCTTTATGAACTGATGGAGTGACCTCGTTAAAAAAAGCAAAGTTCCGGTAAATTCACTGAAAATCATTTAATTGTACACTTAAAATGGAGTAAAGGCATGATATGTAAAGTATACTTCAATAAAGAAAAAAACTTAAAAAAAAGCAGATACAACAAAGGCATTAAAACGTTAACTTTAAAAAAAAAAAAGCAAAGTTCCAAAGTGTATATAGCATGTTACCATTTATGTAAAAAGAGAGAAATAAAAATAATGATAATAACAGTAAACAATTACATGACATCTACTGTTTGCCAAATTCTAAGTACCTTATGTATGCTGGGTATTACAATTATTCCCCTTTCACAATTGAGCAAACTGAGGCTTATGTGTGTAATTTTTGTGTAAATAAACTTTGGAAGGAAACATAAATAATTTTTTTTTTGAGACAGTGTCTCACTCTGTTGCCCGGACTAGAGTGCCGTGGCGTCAGCCTAGCTCACAGCAACCTCAGATTCCTGGGCTCAGGTGATCCTCCTGCCTCAGCCTCCAGAGTAATTGGCATGCGCCACCATGCCCGGCTAATATTTTCTATATATTTTTAGTTGGCCAATTAATTTCTTTCCATTTTAGTAGAGACGGGGTCTCTCAGGCTGATTTCGAACTCCTGACCTTAAGCGATCCACCTGCCTCGGCCTCCCAGAGTGCTAGGATTACAGGCGTGAGCCACTGCCCCAGTCCAACATAAACAATTATTAATAGTAGTTAATATTGTTTAGGGAAACTTGGTGGATAGAAGACAGATTTTCACTGCACATCTCTTTAAATGGTTTTTTGACCCATGTGAAATATATATGTAATAAAAAAGTTAAATGAATTTTAAAAATAAATTAATGGAAGAACTGGTGGGTGGGTAAACATCCAAGCCAATCCCTGCCCAGAAAATTCCCTCCCACAGTACATGAAAAAACTCAGGACTCACAGAGTTGGGATAAGAAGGCTTGGTCTCCAAGAAGGTCCTTGTGGTAGAGACTGAACCAGCCCTCAATAACCAGGTGAACGAACCCACACACTGCAAACCAGCACAGGGACAGTCGCCGCCAAGTCCCCAGTGGGACAACTGCAGCACGACCAGACAGCAGCCATGTGGTAACGACTAAGACCCCAGAGGCAGAGAAGAGGCTAACCACCAAATGCCAGCCGGGGTGTTCATTAGGCACAAAGCTGTCCAGCTTTAGGTGTCGAGGCCAGTATGGGTGCAAGGGGCCGGCGTCAGTGGTCATGTCTTTATGGGCTGACAGCTGCCTGTGGATAGGGAGGAGAAAAAAGGAACAGAAAAACCTGTACAAATACAAAGCACAGAATGAGATAATAAAATCAAATCCAAATAGTTTACTACCATAAGAAATGTAAGCGGACTGAATTTACCAGTTAACAGACTGTAAGGCTGGATTAAAAATAATCTAATCATATGCTGTTTTAGGAACATGATGACAGATATAAGGCCACAGAAAGACTGAAAGCTTGCTCCACCTCTGTGGGAGCTGTATTATGATGTG
Source organism: Lepilemur ruficaudatus (assembly GCA_963574885.1). Taxonomy (NCBI): domain Eukaryota; kingdom Metazoa; phylum Chordata; class Mammalia; order Primates; family Lepilemuridae; genus Lepilemur; species Lepilemur ruficaudatus. The sequence goes on from CAUYRT010047232.1 coordinate 8,264, forward strand.
GTAGAAACAGGAAACAGGCCTGGTCCCAGCCCTCAGGGATCACGGTATGGTGAAGGACACGGGGGAACGCGAGGCTTGATCCCAGACCTCAGAGGTCAAAGTCCTGTGAAGGCCAGGCCTGCCTCATCTTTCATGGATCACAGTCTGGTGGGAGAGACATGATCACCAAACCTGTTCCAGCACTCAGGGGCCACGGTTTGGCGGGAGACACAGGAACCAGGTGTGGTCCCACTGCAGGGGTGTCTCGCACCGTTCAACGGAAAATTATTCCCTTCCCTGTAGTCCTGAAAACTGCAGTTGGGGGACAGGGGAGAGAAGACTAAACAGAACTACAACACTTAGGCTCAACGTTTAGAAAACTAGAGCCCCCTCGCAATAACGTAAAATGCAGTCAACCTGTTGGAACGCGGAAGCAATCGGAAGGCAGGTGTCTAGCTCGAGGGGCTAAAGAAGGAAAGGAGGGGCAAATACAAAGATCACCAATGAGAACTAGAACCCTCCAGTCCAGCTGCCCAATGAAAAGGCGGATCTTTTGTCGTCTAGACAACTGCGCGGTAGCCGGGGGGGGGGGGGGGGGGAGCCTCACGCAGGCGCAAGGCAGGGTGGTGTGGGCTAGGGTCTCCCGCAGACACGCCGACGGCTGGCCTTCTAGCCGCATAGAGCCAGGGGATGGACGGGCCGGCAGGGCAGAGGCACTCACTCAGTCGCGCGGTCGCAGCAGCGTCTCCCACAGGCTCCTGGCTCCCTCTAGGCTGGCTCCCTTGCTTCTTAACATGCCTAGCTCTGGCTCGTCCCCTCACGGGTTCGGAGTGGGCCAATGGAGAAACAAAGGAGGCGGCCAGTGCCGCTGTCAACCAATAGGTGCTCTCTGTGTGCCGGCGACTCCGCCCACACGCGTGGTGCCATTTTCGCTGTTGGCTGAGACCGAGCCAGAGGTGGAATGTAGACGGGGACGGACCAAGGTTGGTGGACGTTTTTGGCCCTTAGCCAATCTGCAAGGTTGTAGCCAATGGAGCCTCGGCTTCAATTTCCCAATCCCTTTATCAGTAAGTCACGACAGGGGAATCATTAATTAAGGTCTGTATCCTCTTCGTCTGATGGTGAAATCAGCGTTGCATTGTGTCCTCACCAGGCCACAATTTCAATTTCCAGGCCAACCTTCAATGCAAGGAAACTTAATATTACAGGCAGATGACATCGTGTACCCTGCAAACCCTAGCCCACACCCGCCTTTTAAGCCCTTCAGTACTCAGAATTTCTCAGTCCTAATAGCAGCGGTCATCCTCACCCCTCCGGGCCTCAAGTCAGAAGAACCAATCAGAACCCAGGCCCTTGGGCAGGCACGGTGGTTCACACCTGTAATCCTAGCACTCTGGGAGCCTGAAGTGGGAGGATCCCTTGAGCTCAGGAGTTCGAGACCAGCCTGAGCAAGAGCGAGACCCCCGTCTCTACTAAAAACAGAAAAATTAGCCGGGCGTGGTAGCGCGCGCCTGTAGTCCCAGCTACTAGTAAGGCTGAGGCAGGAGGATCGCTTGAGCCCAGGAGTTTGAGGTTGCTGTGAGATAGGCTGATGCCACAGCCCAGGCAACAGAGCAAGATTGTCTGAAAAAAAAAATCACAGGCCCTCAGTCCTGTTGGCCAGTTGGCATGGAGACCCTCAACCCACCTATGCTGATCCTAAAGAGCCAACCAGTATGCCATAATCCTTAATAAGCAGACACCCAGACCGAGCAATCAATCAGAATCCAGACCCATCTCCGACCTCTCATCCAATTAGGACCCACAACCCTACCTCTCTGTCCCAGTCAGAGCAGCCAATCAGAATGGGATCCTTCAGTTTCCCTGCCAATTTGTATCAGGCCTCCTCCCACCCCCATTTCCAACTATGCAATCTGTCCCAGCCCTACTCAAATCAAGCAGGACCAGGACCCTGCCATCTTTGGGCTCACCATCCAATCATGAACAATCATAATTTAAAATGAACCAATCACAATCTGCTCCCTCTTCATGGTTTCCAGCTTCCAAACTTTTATCCATGTTGTACCCCCTTCCTCACTCACTCCTATTCCCCTGTGAGCAGTGAAGAAAGAGCCTATTATATATTTCCTACTTTTATTTGACAATAACAAACTGTATATAAAAAGGAAGAAGGAAGGCGGGGAGGCCCTGGATCTCCCCCTCTCTGCTTCCCCAAGCATCCCCTACCCCAGCAGGGACCACCTCCTTCCCGCCTTGTGGTGGGATGGGGATTTACAGGCATGGAAATGGTGTGTGTGTGTGCGTGTGTGTTGGAGTGTCAAAGATGGAGAAGGTTCAAGGAGTAGAGAGAGAGCCTTCCCTCATTCCCCATCAGAGCTGGCACCCTGAGAGGGGTCTTGAGGGAGCTGTGAGGGTCCACAGATGTGCCTCAGCCTATGAGACGGTAGAAGATCCAGCATCCAAACGTGACCCAGTGACTGGCCCAGCTGAGCTCTGACCACTTGTGGACAGTGTATGCCATGCCGTAGCCCTGTGGGAGAGAAAGAGGTGATGGTCTTTCTCAGCAAGGAAAAAGAGGGTCTCAGGAAAACCCATCCTTTGCTCAAGGACATTTCTGTGACTGCATGGTAACCCTAGTGAGGCCCTATAGAAAGGCCTGGGTACATATGAAAGGTGACCAGATAAAGTTTTTGTTTTCTTCTTTAAAAATAACTTTAAAATCAGAACAAGACAGTCCTACTCTCTGACCTATAATCTCCTTTATATATAAAGAGTTCCTAGAAATCAATTTTTTTAAAGATAAAAATTGCCACAGGAAGTGAGTAGGCCATTCCCTGTAAAGGAAAAACAAATAGCTCTTAAACATATGAAAATAGGCCACTCGTAATCTTCCTCTTATTGAACTGGCAAACATATCCAGGAAGTTTGAGAGGCACTCTGTGTTGGTGGGGCAATAGGCAAGTTTGCACATTGCTGGTGGGAGGGCAAAAAGGTAACTACTCCATTGAGAATTGAGACTACCAGGAATAGATCCTACAAATCTGTCCGCACCTGTGTGGATCCACATGGGTATGAAAATTCTTGCTGCAGCATCATTTGCAATAGGAAAGGACTGGAAATCACCTGAATGTCCACCAATAAGGGACAAATTAAAGTGTGTCAGATCTTCACAGTGGAAAAAATGAATGATGACACTTTATATACTGATGTGGAAGATTTTCAAGAATTGTAGAATGATGTCATTTGTGTGTTACCTTTAGGGTTCAAAATACATTTTTATATTTGTTTGATATGATTAAATTTTGGAAGAATGTTTTTATAAAATGAATAAAAGTGATTACCTATAAGAGGGCAGAGGGTAGAGCATGGGTGCTCTATCCTGAATATCTTGAATACTGTTTGGTTTTTGACCATGTGATATGCATTAACTATTTAAAACTATCCTAATAAAAATAAAGCAAAAATTTTATTTAAAAAGATGCAGCCAAGCGTGGTGGCTCAGGCCTGTAATCCCAGCACTTTGGGAGGGAGGTTGGAGTGGGAGGTTCGCTTAAGACCAGGAGTTCAAGACCAGCCTGGGCAACATAGTGAGACCCCACCCGTCTCTACAAAGCATTAAGGACATTATCTGGGTGTGGTGGTGCATGCCTGCAGTCCCAGCTATTTGGGAGGCTGAACCAGAAGGATCTCTCTCTCTCTCTCTCTCTTTTTTTTTTTTTTGAGACAGAGTCTCACTTTGTTTCCCTGGGCTAGAGTGCTGTGGCGTCAGCCTTGCTCACAGCAACCTCAAACTCCTGGGCACAAGCGATCCTCCTGCCTCAACCTCTTGAGTAGCTGGGACTACAGGTGTGTGCCACCACACCCAGCTAATTTTTTCTATTCTTAGTTGTCTAGCTAATTTCTTTGTATTTTTAGTAGAGATGGTGTCTTGCTCTTCCTGAGGCTGGTCTCAAACTCCTGAGGATCTCTTGAGCCCAAGAGTTGAAGGTTACAGTGAGCTATTATTGCACCACTGCACTCCAGCCTGGGCCAGAGTGAGACTCTCTATTTTTTTGTTTTTTGAGATGGAGTCTCACTCTGTTGCCCAGGCTAGAGTGCCGTGGCATCAGCCTCAGCTCACAGCAACCTCAAACTCCTGGGCTCAAACAATCCTACTGCCTCAGCCTCCCGAGTAGCTGGGCCTACAGGCGCTCACCACCATACCCAGCTATTTTTTTTGATTTTTAGTGGAGACGGGGTCTCACTCTTGCTCAGGCTGGTCTCGAACTCCTGAGCTCAAGTGATCCCCTCCTGCCACTCTGGCCTCCCAGAGTGTTCGGATTACAAGCGTGAGCCACTGTGCCCGGTCTGAAACTCTCTCTCTAAAAACAACAACAACAAAAAAACCAACCAAAGCCCCGAATTTTGCCCACTGAAACTGAATAAAAATTAAAAATTGCTTTTAATGTCAAAAACACAAAATTCTGTTTTTAATTAAAAATGAAAAACCTAACTAAAAGAGAAGCAAAAACTTGGATTCTGCAAGAGCTATAGGAATAAACGTCATTTAAAAAAATTGTTCTCAATTTAAGAAGGAGTAAAATCTGGAATTTGCATACTTAACATGAACAAAAATAGCATATAACATTTAAAATAAAATTTTAAAGTAGCAGGATCCAGAGTTTGCACACTTATCCTGAGCAAAATAAAATATGTTTAAAAAATTAAATAAGAAATCTTGCAAATTCTACCTAAACAAAAATGAAGTGAAACAATTAACAAAAAGTAAAACCCGGATTTTGTACTCTATCTCTATAAAATGCATTTTATAAGTAAACTAAGTAAACAGATTTTGCACACTTCACCCAAATAAAAATCCCACCAGTGTGACTCAACTAAAGGGACAATGGGAATGGACCAAGGAGGACTGGCTGCACAAGCTAAGAAACACAACAGGAGGAGCTCATGCCTTGGCCTCCATGCCTTTGTCCTCATGGTTCCTACAAGCAGGTAGCACCATACCTGCTTAAACCCCCAGCCCAGGGCCCCACCTCACCTGCTCCTCTGTGGTGTCGTCCACATCGACATCAAACAGGGAGCCCAGGTAGGCCAGGTGGAAGATGGCCAGGGCCCCAAAGAGCAAGTTTAAGGTTCGCACCCCCAGGCCCTGTGGGGGACAGATGGATACACTTGGCAACTGGACCTATTCACTGTCCTCCGCCTACACAGGGGACCCCAAGGGGACACACAAGGCATAGTGGGTCCCAGGATTGAAGATGCCCAGGTTAACCCCCTGAGACAGGAAGAGATGGTTCAGGGAGCCTCTTATTGGAGCTCAGAGGTATCCAAGGATGAGGTGCCATTCACAGGGAGGGCATCCAGGTTAGGGGGATGCAATCTTCAGGCAGAGGAGGAAGAATGGTAGGGCTTTGAAGTCAGGGCTTTATGGTGACGAACATTGGTGTCGGAGGGGGAGACAAATATGAGGTTGTCTGTACTCATTATTGCAAACATAATGAAAAACACAAAACGAAACAAAACCAAATTCCCACCGTGATCTAGAAGGTCCGTGCCCCCACTCGCCCCCTCACTCCCTCTGCCGAAGCCACACTGGCCTCCCTGCTTCCCCAAAGATTCTAGGCCTGCTCCCATCTCAGGGCCTTTACACTGGGTGTCCCTTTGGCTGGACTGCTTCTCTCCCTCACCTCCTTCAGTTAAAGGACTCAAGAGTCACCTCAACAGGGAGGCTTCCCCAACCTCCCTATTTAAAACAGAAACCACCCTTCCCCGTAATTCCCATCCCTTTTCCCTTATGTATTTTTTCCTTAGCACCACTCACAATCTAACAAACTATTATTAGACTTTACTGACTTATTTCTTAATATGTACTGGCTCCCTGGTTAAAATGTCCCACAGGGCTGGGACTTTGGCGTGTTTTTTCACCACTGTGACTCTAGCACTTAGAACAGTGCCTGGTACCAGCAGGTGCTCAATAAATGTTCATTGGGGGAAATGAATGCCAGGTGTGTATACAGCAGGTGCTGGATAAATGTCTGTTAGAGAGTCGGATGCCAGTGAATAGAGGTGAGGTTTTGGCGATGGCTCAGGCACCGGAAGAGGAAGCTGGGCGCCCTGAGAGAGGCACAAGGTAGAGACAGAAGGAACATTTTTGAGGGGGAGTGTGGGGGACGAGGCTGCCCAGGCTGAACCCTCACCAAGCGATGCCGGTGTGAACAGTCTGGCGGGCACGGCTTTGACAAGACGCAGGCACTGAGGATCCGAGCCAGGCGCTTCCGGAGGACTGGGGTGGTGGGGAGAGGTAAGGGAGACAGATTAGCCTCAGGGGCCGCTCACCAACCTTCCATCCATCTGCTGGGCTGGGCCCTGCACTCACCGTGCTCCACGTAAGTGATAAATGCCAGGGAGAGCAGTACAGCAGCCAGGTGGAAGCTGAAGCCCTGGGGGCCCGGGGACAACGAGATCAGTGAGGAGGAGACCCTGCCACCCCCGCCTGCCCTCCTCCCCGCTCTGCCTCGCTCACGTGCAGGAGGGCGCTGGCTGCATAGGTGACCAGCACGGCTGAGAAGGTCCCCAGGCGGAGTGCATTCTTGAACACATCTGGAGGGGGAGGAGACACAAGTCAAGATTCTCCAGAGATTCCTACTGTCCTTCCTGGAGGGCCTTAGGCAGGACGAGGGCACCCACAACCTGTTGGAGCCTCCGTGATAAAGTCTTAATGATGGCTTCAAACAACTTCACCTGCCTGAAGCATATCTCCGATCTTTCCTCTCAACCTGCTCCTCCAGCAGTCCTCAAGTTCAGTCAATGTCAACCCCACCCTTCCAGTTCCTCAGGGCAAACACCTTGGAATCACCCTGGATCTGCTCTCCTCGCATTCCCACATCCAAACTCAGCAAATTCCCGTCAGTTCCACCTTCAGAATATACCCGAATCTGACCTCTTCTCTCCACATCCACTGCCGCCGCCATTGCCATCGCTGGCCTGGACTACTGCGGTGGCCTCCTCACCGCTTCTAGTCTTCACCCCTACCCTCAGTCTGTCCTCACAGGAGCCAGAGGGATCCTGTTACAACCCAAGTCAGCGCATGGCCCTCCTGTGCTCGCACCCTTGCTGTCGCTCCCATCTCTCTCAGAGAAAAAGCCAAAGTCCTCTCTGTGGCCCAGGAGGCCCTACAGGACCTCTCTGAGCTCACCTCCTACCAGCGGCCCCTCGGCCACTCTGTTCCTGCCCCACTGACCTGGCTGCTGCTCACACATACCACGAAAGCGCCCACCTCAGGGCCTTTGCACTTGCTGTTCCCTCATCTGCCAGAGCCCTCCCACACATATCTGCAGTCCTGCTCCCTCACTTTCTTCAGGTCTTTGTGCAAATGCCACCTCCTCAGTGAGACTGGCCCTGGCCAATTTATTTAAAATTGCAACACCCCTTCCTCCTGTCAACATTCCTGGATCACCTTTACCTGCCATGTCATTTTTATAATAGCATGAGCTATTGTGTATTTTTTCCCTCTCATTTATTATCTGCTCCCCCTACAAAATTGCAGCTCCACGGGGTAGCGATTTGGGTTTTTGTTTTTATCCCTGATGTATCTTCAATGTCAAGCACATAGAAGGTGCTCAGTAAATGTTTGTTGTATGAATGTGTGAAAGGGCCTGGTTTACCAACTCCACTGGAGCAAGGACTTGACGACTCACAGTTATTTAGCCAATAAGACATGGGCAGGTTCCAGCTTGTGACAACTTCCACCATTGACCGGGGCAGCTCCACGTCCAGTGGTTTGGACACTGTCAGGTCCCTGTGGGCAGAAGAGACATGCAAATCCATTTGGGATCTCGACACATCTGACTGCCACACTTTTGTCTTGGCCATTCCCTCCCCTGGGAGTGCCCTCCCTCCTCCCTGCGGCTTCTCCAGGCAGCACCCTGTGGGAGAGGGGACCCCAAGCCCTCCCCACCATTCCAGGTGATCCTTCTCCTCGGTGAAGCCGGCTCCCGCCAATGTGGCTGTGGCCTCGGACAGAAAGCCCACAAAATAGTTGCTGAAGTGGAAGGAGACAGCACTCTCGTAGGCTCGCAGCCACCTGGGGAAGAAGCAGCAGGGGAGAGAGGCATCATGCCCGGGCTCCGGCATGACACCCCACCATGTGTCAGCATCCCCAGCCCCGTTCTGTAGACTCACCTTACCATGGTGCCCCTAGGGCCCCAGGGGTCAGGAAGGCAGCAGAGGAGAAAGAAAAGAGAGTCAGGGAGGCCTCGGTGGCTGGCCTGAGTTATTCACAGACAAGACAGACAGAAATGCAGTGGCAAAAGAGGTGGACTGTGACAGCCACACACGGACATCCACCATCAGGCAGTTAGTTTCATGTGGCTCAAACGGATGCATGAGCTGTCCTATAACATGGCATGGCGCTGCAGCCTCACAGGGCCAGACCGCCAGACTCAGCCATCAGAGGGCTAGCCTCACAGCCCTGTACCCTCAAACAGCCACACCCCCAGACACAAATACTAGCAGATTCCTAGCCTCGCAGCACTCTAACCTGACTCAGTCACCAGAAGACAGCTGAAAACCCTTTGAGCTAGGCACGAAGACTGTCAAACGCCCTGCCATGCACACATGCACATCCTGCCAGATGTCAAGCAGACATGAGCAAAAACAGGCAGCATCCTGCACTGGATTTTTCAGACGTTAGGTTCTGAGGTTAGGCATGGGATCAATGCCTGGATGCTCAGCTGGGTGACACTGGTCAAGTCCTTTGACATTTGGAGACTTATTCAGCATCAGAGCTAGTCAGCAGCTGGGGAGTGGGGGAGCGGTCATTCACTCAGACAGCCAGATCAAACCCTGCGGTCAAACCAGAGGCGGATCGTCAGTCCTGCAGCCAGGCACAGGCACACAGTCGGTCATGATCCCTCAGCTAGACAACACCAAGCAGTCAGAGAGTGCAGATACACAGGCAGAATCAGTCACAGAGAGGCACACGACATGCTACAGTCACACCCATTCCTAGCCATAGTTGTGGATAAGCCAGAATCATCAACATCCAATGACAGCCACATACCCCATCATTGACAATGGAACAGCCAGACAGCCAGAACTCACAGTCCCACATTCAGGGAATCAGCGGCCAACAGATGAACAACCCATACATAACCCTAGCCAGAGTCACAGACAGGCTAGAATCACCAACACACACACGTCACTCTCCACTCCGGTCATGTAACTTGTTTCTAATGGTGAGACAGGTGAACAGATGGACAGCCAGACACACGGTATGTGTTGGAGTGTCAGTCATACACACAATCACCAAGCCAAGCTTGGTCAAACAGACAGCATGGTCTCTGTCTAGCCACAGAGTGGACGAGCAGACAGACTCAGATTCACAGAACCCATGCCCCCTTCCCCCATCATCCCCACTCCACTCGCCCTCAGCACCTGCCCTCATTTACCTGGCTTTGCGTTTCTTGCTGTAGTAACAGAAGACAGACAGAAGCATTAAGAGACAGGCTCGGAGTTGGGGAGACCCCAGGTCCCTACCCAACCCCCTCACTGCTGGGCAGGGGCCTCGAAGGCTGTGCTCACTTGCGAAGGAGGCGGTCACCGTCGAGGGGGATGAAGTACGGGAAGAGGTAGGGGCCCACGCAAGTGGACAGCACAAGGCACAACAGGGCCAGCACCAGGCTCCGGGCCACCTTCTGCAGCCATTGTCGGCTCTGTGGGGATCAAGGCTCCATGAGCACTGCCCCATGGCAGCTCCCATTGTCCCTACCCACCTGTCCACCCAGGACCTCACCAGTGGGCGGCCTTGGACAGCCTGTAGGTAGCTGTGGAAGGATATCCAGGGCCCAAAGACGATGGTGCCCACGAAGTAGAGGTAGCCCATGAACTCCACAGGTGAGGGCACCGCACCCACCTCGCCCCGGTCCAGGTCGAAGCCCAAAGACACCGCCTTCATGGCCACGATCATCTGGGCCCCTATGTGTGGTGCCCATGGTCAAGTGGACCGGCAGAGAGCAGGTCAGCGTGTTGGGGAGGGGGCACACCAGGTGACAGGTGATAGGAAAAAGGTACAAGGATGGATAGGTGGGTATGAGGTCAGACAGGTAGGTGGGCAAGTGAGCCCAGGACAGACAGATGACCTTACTCAAGAGAGTCAGGCACATACATGAGATGGAACAGATAGGTTTGGGGAAAAATGCACGGTGGAAAGACACACAGACTCAAGGGGAAAGGGAGGCCTGCGTGTCCAGTAGGGTGGGCTAATGAGGGAGAGAACTGGGGGGAGACACAGGGTGGGGGCACATGGTGGAGTGGGGCAGGAGGGCTTTGGCAGGTGAGAGGGGCAGGGCTACCTACCTCGCATCTTGTGCCACGTCACGGTGTCCACCATGTGCATCTCACTGAGGAAAGAAGGTGCTGGTCTTGGCCCCATGATCCCCATGGCCTCTGAGACCACAGAAGGGGAATATCCACGTGCCAAGAGGGTTCTGCCTTCCCCTGTCCTCCACAACCTCATGGAGGAATAATTCTCCCAGGCTTTCCCCTCCAGGGGGAGCCCATGCCCAACTTGTCCAGTACAGTCTTTTGAAAGCACAAGTCTCCTGGATTCTCTTCTCCAGGAACACTCCACACTCTCCCTGTTCTGTGCCTCTTCACAGGGGAATGGTTCTCCCAGACTCCCTTCCTTCTCCTGAGAATCTTTCGCCCTCCCTGTCTTGGACAAGCTCATCAGAGACCTGGGGACCCACCCGCCCTTCCAGCAACAGTGGGAGAATGAGGACACACACTCATACCCCATGAGTAGGTAGATGAGGATGGTGACGGAGAGGAAGACGCCGCGATGGGAGGAATGTCGGCAGAGGAACAGCACGAGGTAGCACAGGAGGCTGAGCAGCACGACCCAAACCATGTGCAGCTGGAAGAAGTGGTAGAGGCTGAAGAACCCGCCTGCCACGGTGCTTGCATGCTTCAGGTAGGATGGTAACCCTTTGGGTGAGAGGAAGAGAGAAAGAGAAAGAGAGAGAGAGAAAGAGAGAGAGAGAGAGAGGGAGAGAGGGAGAGAGGGAGAGAGAGAAAGGGGGAGAAGAGAGAAAAAGAGAGAGAACAAGAAAGGGAAGGTTGGTGGGCTGGTAGGAAGGGGAGGACGACCTGGGCAGAGGACATTGCCTGGGCAAAGGTTGGAATGTGGTAGGATTGCAGGGGGCCCAAAGCATGTGTTAGGGAGCTAGAGAGGGTGGCACAGCCTGGGTTTAAGGAAAAGAGACATCTATAAAGGACATTTGGGGGACCCTGGAAGAAATTCAAATATCAACTTATGTTGGATGATATTATCGCATCCAGATCCAATTTCTTGGGAGGGGGTGATGGTTGTGGGGGAGGATGTCCTTGTTCTTGGGGGCCACGCACTGAAGGACTTGGGATGAAGTGTCATGATGTCAGCAGGTTATTCAGGTGATTCAGGAAGATGATAGATAGATAGGAAGATAGATAGGTAGAGCTAATGTGGCAAGATGTTGACAGTTGAAGAATCTGTTGATGCATATATATGGGTGTTTATTGTACTATTCTTTCGACTTTTCAGTAGCTTTGAAAATTTTCAAAATAATAAACCTGGGAAGAAATAAAACATCCATTTAAAATAAACGAAAAAGAAAAAAGAAAGCGTAGAACCTTTGAATCTCGGATTTCCAGAAATCTCAGCATCCTATCGAAACCTCAGAGACTTGGAATCTTATCAGTTAGATACAAGCCTGCAGTGATTGTGGAAACATTCCAGAATCCTAGAATCCAGAAATCTCACCATGACCTGATTATAGAAATCCAGAATGCCAACACTTTGGAAGCATAGAATGTGAGATTTTCAACTCGTCAGAATCTCCAAACCCTGTAACCGTGGTACTTTCAGATTTCATAACCCTGTGACATCAGCTTTCCAAAGTCTTATAACCTCAGGATATATAGACATTTCAGGATCTCAAGATCCAAGAACTTCAGCTTTTCAGAATCCCAGAACGCAGGGATACTGAAGGGCATGGCTAGGCAGGATGTGGCTTGGTGTGGGCGGCCAGGCATAGTAGGATGTGGTGTGGTGGAATGGGTCTCAGCCTGGTGGGATGTGGTGGGGCTGGACATGTTCAGGCTTGGCTTGGCATGGCAGGATGTGGCAGGGTGAGGTGTGGCTTGGTATGGATAAACGTGGCAGATATGATACGGCCTGGCTTGGGGGCACATATGTGACAGGCACTTACCGAGCCTCCAGAGGAGGCGGCAGGCGAGGCAGATGGCAAGGAGCAGCCAGATTTGGTCAAGGCCCTGCTGGGCAGTAGGCAGAAGACAGCCCTGCAGTAGCTGCTGGAAAAATTCCTGGCGGCTGAAGGTGGCCATTGTGGACCCCCACGGATGGATGGACAGATGGATAGATCTGCCAAAGAGGGGACACAGAGGGAGCAGGTGTCCATCGGGAAGACCATGATCAAGGGACGGACTTGAGCACTCGGATTTCACTTTGGGGCTTGCCCAACCCTTGTAGAGCCATGGTACTGGGGCCCCGGGGGAGGGTGTGAGCGTCAGGTACATCAGACGGAGCCGCCGACTGTGTGGGTATGGGGGTTATGTATGCACACACACACAGCCCGTGACCTGCAGTGAATGAAGGACCTCTATCTCTTGAATGCTGTGAACAGTCCGGTCTGATGGTGGTCGAATGGTAATACATTCTAGGCTCTTATATCAAATGGAGCGGGGAGGGGGTGGGGTGTGGGGGCAGATCCTTGGCTTCCAAGGTAGAGTCGCTGCATGTGGAGGGCAGAGAGGGGGATTCTGTGACACTTGGGGGCCGTGTGCATCTCTCCTTCTATGGATGTGGAGGGTGTCCTGTATCCTCCGCGCGCCCCATCTCACCCCCACCCGGCGAGAGGCCGCCAACAAAGTCCTGCCCAGGTCCGGGGGGGTGCAGGGAGATGGAGGTGGTGGTGGGAGACATAGCAGGAAGGAGCGTCCGAAAGGTGATGGGGAGGGGGGGGTCCCAGGACCCCGCGCTACAGATCCGCTCCAAGAGGCCGGCTCAGAGATGGGAGCTGGGGAGCCGTGCGCACACTACTGGCGACTTACCTGGCAGGAAGGAAGCCGTGGTCCCGGGGACCGGGGACGCGCTGCCGCCGCCACCGTCGCCGCCTCCTCCCGGCAGCCTCCCCCGCAGGCCGCAAGGCCGGGACCTGCAGCGGCTCCCAGGGCGGCGCGGCGCGAGCGGGCCCTTTAAATCCCGGGGAGGCCCGGCAGCCGGTTTGGCCAATGGGAGAGCGGGAGGGGGCGGGGACCGGGAGGAGGGGAGCGGGTGGATTGAGGGAAGGAGGAGCGGCGGGCTTGAGGGGAGCGGGGCGCGGGAGGACGTTGGCGCGCGGAACGTTCGCGCCCGCACCTTTCCGGCCTGCGGCCGTTCCAGCCTCGGAACGTTAGCGTCTGGAGGCGTTTTGGGCGTCCAAGAACAAAGTTCCCAATCGCCAAATTTCTAATCTCTGGGAGCTGAGATGGGAAAGATAGGGGAGGGAGGAGGGAGAGCCCTGCTCCCCGACATGCTCACCCGCGCACGTTGTCTCGAGGTGTAGTGTCCCGGTCTCACAGATGGGAAAACAAACCTAGGTCTCTCCTTCCCCATCCTTTGAGGGCACTGAAGGAATTTCCAAGCCTCCCCACCCCCGGGACCAGCCAGGAACATTTATAAGTAATGACTGTGTCACCTAGGAGCACGAATTAGGCGCCTGTGCTTCCCCCTAGGGACTAGCTGTGAGCACTTGGCTTGTGGTTGAGAACTGATTTGCCTGCTTAATTCCCCACCGGACTCGACCTTGCATTGAAGGTGACCCCAGCGACTAGTCAATGGTCCCTGTGAATCAAAAAGAGGCTAATACGGAGCACTTATAAAAGGAGCATTTATAAAGCACTTACAGTGGCCCCAGCAAAGATCTGTATTAGGCTCTAGTCGCATCAACGCTAAGCATATATGCTGCACCTGCTGCCTACCTACCCTACTCTGCGGTTTCTGGGCATTCCATTTCGTCCCTAGGCTAAAGAAGGGTCTAATTTTCCAAAGGAGTGTTTATTGGGTAGTTACTGCATGCTTAGCTATGATGTGGAAGGGAGAAGGAAGCCCAGGTCAAGTTGGACCCCACCCTGACCTGGCCAGCCAAGGAAAACAGGTTCTAATCAGATTAATGCCTGCTTGTATGGAGCCAGGCAAGTCATGTTCACTCATCCATTTCCATGTCCCTTTCTGTTAAACAAAAGAGGGGGATTAGCAGTTCTTTGCTTGGAAACGCCAACGGTAATTGCAGAGAAATGTATAAGTCTCCTCTCTCTCTCTCTGTCTTTTTTTTCCGTTTTCGTTTTTGTTTTTGAGACAGGGCCTTGCTCTGTCTCCCAGGCTGGAATGCAGTGGTGTCATCATAGCTCACTACAACCTCAAATTTCTGGACTCAAGCGACCCTCCTGCCTCAGCCTCCAGAGTAGCTGGGACTACAGTTGCCTGTCACCACACCCAGATAATTTTTCTATGTTTTTGTAGAGGCAGGGTCTTGCTATGTTACTCAGGCTGGTCTTGAACTCCTGACCTCAAGCAGTCCTCCCACCTTGGCCTCTCAAAGTGCTAGGATTACAGGTGTGAGCCACCGCACCCAGCCTTCTCCTCTCTTTTTAAAACAAATTTTAACATGAAGTTAAATGGAGTTCTAGCTCATAAATTAATATTCATGTATTACAAATGAAAAATATTTAACAAAGTAAGAATATATATATTTATAAAATGAATAATTACATAGTTCAGATGCACAAATATCAACTTCTTTCCTTAGTTGTAAGACCTGGCATTTAAAACTGGAAGATCCTTACTATGTGTGCCCCTGAGCATCACGAACCTGATTATTTCCATCTAGGCTTTCGATGTCCATGACAAAAAACTAGTATCTAGATTCTAGGACATATAAAGAACATCAACAAATCAAAAGAAGAGGATAAACAATACACTAGACAATGGACAGAGGATACGATATAGACAGAAAATTCACAGAAGACACCTGAAATGGCCAATATGTACAATATATGAAAAACTGATCTATTTAGTTATCAGGGAAATGCAAAATTAAAACAATAGTGACATACCATTTTGCATCTACCAGATGTGATATTTTGTATTTTTGTCACCGGAGCTTAGTAGCTAGCGGGCCCTCAGAAAACATTGAATTTTATAGCCTTTGTGGTCATTCTGGGTTATGGTTTCCGGGGCATTTTAAATGGCCTCTCCATAATTAAAGAGATGCAAGTTAAAACAACGAGATCCTCTTTTTCACTTATGAGACTGGCAAAAAGATGCCAAGCCTTAAAATAATAACATATTTACTCTCTTTTGGTGTCTCTGCATGTCTGTCTCTCTCTCTCTATATATATATAATTTATAGAAGTATAAAATTTGTTTGAACTACACACAGTAATTTTTTTCTGAACTATTTTATAGTGGTTAAAGATATGATGCCCTTTTAACTAAATATTTTAGTATGAATTTCCTAAGAACAAGGATTTTTTTTTTTTACATTGCTACCAGCAGAGTATGAGGGTCCCATTTCTCCACATTCTCACCAATCTTTGTTATCTGACAT
This sequence comes from Lepilemur ruficaudatus, assembly GCA_963574885.1. NCBI lineage: Eukaryota > Metazoa > Chordata > Mammalia > Primates > Lepilemuridae > Lepilemur > Lepilemur ruficaudatus. The sequence continues at coordinate 23,887 of CAUYRT010047232.1, forward strand.
TTTGGTTCTAGTCATCCTAGTGGGCATGCCGGTAGTGTCTTTCTATAGGAAAGGGGAATCCTAAATCATGATATACATTCTGTTATCAGGTCTTTTTTTTTTTTTTCTCTTGAGACAGAATTCTGTCACCTGGGCTAGAGTGCTAGCTCACAGCAACCTCAAACTCTTGCGCTCAAGTGACCCTCCTACTTCAGCTTCCCAAGTAGCTGGGACTATAGGCACACCACCATACCCGGCTAATTTCTTTTATTTTTAGTAAAGACAGGGGATCTTGCTCTTGCTCAGGCTGGTCTTGAACTTCTGAGTTCAAGTGATCCTCCCGCTTCGGCCGCCCAGAGTGCTAGGATTATAGGGGTGAGCCACTGCGCCTGGCCAGCTTTTGTGATCTTAGTGTTTTTGAAGTGCACAGGCCAGTTCTTTGAAAGAATGTCCTTCAATTTGGGTTTATCTGATGTCTCCTTGTGATTAGATTTGGATTCTGCATTTTTGGCAGGAATTCCACAGAAGTGACACTGTGTTCTCAGTGCATCAGGAGGCTCAAGATATCAGTTAGTTTCGAAACTGTTGGTCTTAGCACTGATCTTTTGGTTTGAAGTTGGTGTCTTCCAGCTTTCAACACTGTAAATTTACTATTTTCTCTTAGTAAATAAGCAATAGTTTGTAGGGAGATACTTTGAGACTATGTAACTCTCAATTTTTTTCTCAAACTTTTATTCACTAGTTTAGCTTCCATTGGTGATTCTCGCTTGAAGTAATTAGTACTCTGATGGTGGCCAAATGATGATTTTCTTTTACATGTATAGCTGGGATTTTACCGTAAGGAAGAGCTTTCACTTTCTCTCTCTCTCTCTGTCTCATATTCTCTCTCTCTCTCTCTTTCTTCTTTTTTTTCTGGGACTTATGGATTCTTAATTTACAGGATAAAATCAGTTACTATAGTTATTATTTATTTATTTTCAAAAATAGCTTAATTGAGATGTAACTTGCATACCATAAAATTAACCCGTGTTAGGTGCACAATGCAATGGTATATATTTACAGACTTGTGTAAAAATCACCACAATCTAATTTTAGGACATTTCAGTCAGCCCAAAAAGAAACCTTGTGCCCATTAGCAGTCAATCTCTCTCTTTCCCTGGCAGCCCTAGGCAACTACTAATCACTTTCTATCTCTATAGATTTGCTTATTCTGGACATTTTATATAAATGAAATCATACAATATGTGATCTTTTGTGTCTTGTTTCTTTCGCTGAGCATGTTTTTTTAATTGTGGTAGAGTACACATAAAATTTGCCACCTTAACTATTTTTTTTTTTTGCCTTTCATCATCATTCCCAAACACCTTAACTATTTTTAAGTGTACAGTTCAGTGGCATCAAGCACATTCACATTTTTGCACAACCAACACCACCATCCACCTCTAGAACTTTTTTCATCTTCCCAAACTGAAACTCTATAGCCATTAAACACTAATTCCCCATTGTCCCCTCCCCATAGTCCCTGGCAACCATCATTCTACTTTCTCCACAAATTTGATTACTAAGTACTCCATATAAGTGGAATTACATAGTATTCGCCCTTTTGTCACTGGCTTATTTTACTTAGCATAATGTCCTCAAGGTTCATCCATGGTATAGCGTGTGTCTTTCCTTTTTAAGGCTGAATAATATTCCATGGTATGTGCAGTCATCCCTCGGTATCCATGGGGAATTGGTACCAGGACCCCGCTCAGATACCAAAATCCATGGATGCTCAAGTTCCTGATATAAAATGGCATAGTATTATATTTGCGCTTAACCTATGCACATCCTCTGGGATACTTTTAATCATCTCGAGATTACTTATAATACAATGTAAATGTTATGTAAATAGTTGTTATGCTATATTATTTAGGGAATAATAACAAGAAAAAATATCTATACATGTTCAGTACAAACACACTTCTTTCCTTAAATATTTTCGATCTCTGGTTGGTTGAATCTATGGATGCAGAGCCCACAGATATGGAGGGCTGACTGTATATACCACTTTTGGCTTATCTGTTCATCTGTCATTGGACACTTGGGTTGCTTCCACCTTTTGGCTATTGTCAATAAGGCTGCTATGAAAACGGCTATGTAAATATCTCTTTGAGACCCACTTTCAATTCTTTTAGATATATATACCCAGAAGTGGGATTGCTGGATCATATGGTAGTTCTATGTTTATTTATTTCTTTATTTTTTTGAGACAGGATCTTGCTCTGTCACCCAGGCTAGAGTGCAGTGGCATCATTATAGCTCACTGCAAACTCCAATTCCTGGGCTCAAGAGATCCTCCTGGCTCAGCTTCCTGAGTAGTTGGAACTACAGGTGCGTGCCACCATGCCCGGCTAATTTTTCTATTTTTGGTAGAAATGGGGGTCTCACTCTTGCTCAGGCTGGTCTCGAACTCCTGGCCTCAAGCAATCCTCCTGCCTCAGCCTCCTGAATAGCTCAGCCTATTTTAATTTGTTGAAGAACTTCCCTTCATACTGTTTTCCACAGCTGCTGCACTATTTTACATTCTCACTAACAGTAATTTCCCCATCCATGTTAATTTCATTTATTTGTAAAGTATATGAAACATTAAGATGGTTTCAAAAGTCAGAAATAGACCAAAAGGTATACTTAGAGAAATGTCACTTCTCTGTCCTCCTCCTTCCATCCCATTCCTACCCACTCCTTCTAGGCAATCAGTCTCAATAGTTTCTGCTTTATCCTTCCAACGTTTATTTTTGTAAAGATAAGCAAATATGCATATGTTTTCTTATATCATCTTGTTTCTCACATGAAGGCTTGCATACTATACATACTTTTTTGCACTTTTCCCACTCAACGGTATCGCCTGGAAATCACTCCTCATCAGTTCATAGATTTTTTTTCCTCAATCATTTTGCAGCTGCATAGAACTCCATCGTGTGACTGTAACCACGATTTATTTAAATCACTGCCTATGTATAGGAACTGATATTGTTTCCAATATTCTGAAGTTATAAACCATGCTGCAATGAATACCGTGTGCATTCGTATTTTCACATTGTTGGAGGTGTATCTTCAGGGTAAATTGCTGGAAGTGGGATTGCTGGGGCGAAAGAGAAACACATGCATTTTTGTTAGATGCCAAATTCCCCTCCATTGGGGTTGTAAAAAGGACTTATAGAAAAGCACTAAGAAGAAAAGCTGATCTTTACAAAAGAAACCAAACAGTCTTTCTTGCTGACATCCGATAGTTCATGGTGGTTTTAAGGTTGAGGGATTTAATTTCACAAAGACTGGTTTTTACAGAGTGATTTAGTTTCGCCATTGTCAGAGCCTCTCCTAGTGGCTACCCACTCCCACACACGATCTCACACTACCATAGGAACCGCCCATTTTAGAGAGGCAACAACTGGGGCTCAGATGTGATAAGCAACCTGGGGGGCCATCTATGGGCAGGTATCTGTGACTCAAAGTCTATCTGGGCTACAGATGGTTTTAGAGATTAAGCATGTTTCTCTGTGGGATTCTGAATCTCCCAGAACATCTGATGAAAGCCAAGAGCCCTCTCCTTAAGAGCACACTGAGAGAGAGGAAAACAGCCCTTGCTATCCGGGAGCTGGTCTGGCACCCATAGCTAGGGCTTGATGTCTTCTTGCTAAACATGAAAAATTTCACAAAACATCAATATCAGACAAGGCTGCTCTGTGACCATGATGGATCAAGACAAAATTAAGACCAGTCTATAATCTTGTCTGAGCACAGACACATGAATGTTGTCCAAACCACAGAAATGACCAAATGTCCCCTGGCCTGGTTAGTGTGCTGCTTCTTTACCAAGCACAGCTTCAGCCTCCACTCTAGCTAGTCTGCCCTCCTTCTAGATAAGATTTATTAAGCTGCCCAATTAGAGAATTGCCTCCACTTCCTACCTAGAGCGAAGCCCTGCTTCCTTAAAGCCTCCTCCAAGTCACCTAACACAAGTCCAAATCCTATTTTGAACTCCCTTTTACTGAGACACCCCACGGTTCCCCACAGTGTGTGGTCTCCCTTGTTGCAATAAGAAATAAACCCCACTTGTTCAACCACACATGTGTTCCTGGGAGTCTTTGGCTAGAGGGCTTTGACAGCACTTACAGAGTTGGCTGCAAGTTCGAGTTCTCTTTAGAACCCCACCTATGCATGCCCCTCATCCACAGACTCCTAATTAAGTGGCCTTGAGCCTAGAGCATCAGTAATACCATTAAACCGGATGGAAAAACTGACGTCTAGGCAGATTCAGTGACTTCTTCAAAGTCTTGTGAACTAGTAACTGGGTAGGAACTGGAAACTGTGGCTGCTGTCCAGTAGACATGGAACCCATCCCCAAGCCCATCCTGGCCACAACAGTCTCCTCCCTGCATTGGCCACCGAACTACCTGGCAGAACATATTTGTGCTCATCTCTGAAGGATGGCTTCGTTCCCTCCCTGCCCTAGCTTTCTTTCTGTAGAATGGGGCAGTGGGATTCTAGGTTAAGGTGAGGGGTAAGGGAACCCCCACATTGGGGCTGTCCTCAAGGAGGATCAGGCAGTGAGGTCTCAGTCAGAGGAGCTTCATCTTCCCTGTCCACCTACACTGTGTCCTGGGGTGTGTACCTCATAGACCTATCACTAGGAGTACAACTTGTTCCCATCTCTCACTCTCCCTTTGCCTATCTCGCTGCCTTTGCCTGTGCCATGCTCTCTTCCTGGAATGCCCTCCCTGCCCTTCTCATCCTTGAGTACTCCTAGTTTCCCTTCAAGATCCAGGAGCTCAGTGTCACCTCCGAGGTGGGGGAGACCTTTCCCACCTCTCACCTCTGGGACTCCCACGCCCTGGGCAGACCCTCTCTCCATAAGCCCACCACACGGAAGTGTCTGGCTGTGTCCCACTAGGCAGTGCCCCGTCTCTGTCCTATCTGGAGCTCCCAGTGCCTGCACTGGGCTTGCTGTCCAGGCGATGCCTGGAAATGTTGACTACAGGACTCCATCACCCAGCAAATAGCAGGGCTGAGGAAGGGGTAGGTGCTACTGGTCTCTTTGTGCCTAGAGAGCGCTTGGAATGGGGCTGCCACAGGACTCTTGGGCTTTAGGTGGGAGGCTGAGGTCCCTCCTCACCCTGCAGAACCATTGCCCTTGGCCTTCTGCTCCACCCCACTTGCAGGCTGCTCTTCCCCTTCCTTCCAGAGCCAGCTGGGGTCTCCCCACAGCTCCGGGAACCCCAGGGTCTCCCTACACATCATCCCCTGACCTAGGTCCCTCTGGCATCCCAAGATCTGACTGCATCACTCTCATATCAAGCTGTCAAGGCTGAGGGACTTTTCTGACCTGACACATAGCAGGCTGGCAGCACCATGCAGGGGGTTTGGTTCAGCACTGAGCCCCATCCCCTGCCAGGGATGCCATTCCTAGGACACATCCTTGACTGTCCTCCTGGCTCTTGCTTCCTGTGAAAGACAACTGCATTCGACAGAGCCAGTAGCACCCAGTGCTCCTGAAGAGGCCTCGAATGTTTTCTTAGAATAAAAATTCAGCTGCACTCAGAAAAATTCAGAAGCCACTACCCTTGAGTCTCAGCTGGGACTCTAGCCCTCTTCCCTTGGCAATATGGCCGTGCATCCTGTGAACCCTCCAAGCCCTGCAGAGCCAGGTACATTGGGGTGCACATACCTGATGCGCCTGACCACACTGGGTCTCTGGCATGTGTCCCTGGAGTGTATGATATGGACCAGAGTTCATGATTAGATCTTCACACACACACACGTCGTCTAAGCATCCATCTGTCCACCTGTCCATCCATCTTGGGGACAGTTCCTATAAATGGCATCCTTCCTGAGGTTTAGTGTCTTTTTGTTTCTTTGAATTGCAGGCTGGAGGTTGGCACATGTGTCTCCTTGAGGCCTGGAGCAAGAGCAGGCCAGCCACCCCAGGCTTTTGGCCACACTCTCTGGGTGCTGGCTCTTTTGCTGACAAGCCACCCCTGACTCCCCAGGGCCAGAAATTAAAGGCCCCTGCTCAGCTGCCCAGTGCCAACTTCTGCCTTGGCCCCCCATCCACTGTGTGCTTCAACCACACTCATTCTCTCTTACACCTCCCGGAGTCTACCTACTGCCCTCACTTCCAGGAACACCCTTCCTCCTCCTCTCTCCTAGCAAACACCAACAGATCTGTGAGCACTCAGCTAAAATGCCACTGTCATAATCAAATGCTCCTTGGGGGGGGTATCCACAGCACTGATCACAGCATCATGTAGTGAGATACACCTGTGGATGTCTCTCCAGTTAGACTGGGAGGGCTGAAAGGGCAGGGGGTGGATATGACTCGTCTCTGTGCTCCCGATGCACGGCACAAGGCTGGATCTGCAACAGTTGTCAGTTACATGGTGCGTGGGTGGGTGGCTAGATAAATAGATGAATGAGTAGGTGGATAGGTGGGTGAATTATGAGTGGATGAATGGATGCAAGTCTAGGTGAGTGGTTGGGTAGGTGACTTGAGAGTGGATGGAAGAGCAGGTCGATGACAATTCTAATGTTCTAACCCATCCCATCTGCTCCCCGTCCCTCCCCTCTGACCCTCTGACACAGAACTCATCCTTAATGGTCCAGAAGAACAGACCTCCCTCTTCCAAAAAATCAGTGTTAGAATCTGATGCTGGATGAATACACACCTACACAACAGCTTTGGACCAGAGCCAAACTGACAGGCTGATAGCTGAACAGACAGATCCCTCAGAGGAAGGGGACGGAAGAGCCTAGAGCTCAGATGTGCCTGGGAGGGCCATCTGCTCTGAATGGTGACAGAAGATGGGAGGGAGGCTGCTCTCTGGGCTGCCTTTGAGCTGACAGGCTCATGGAGTACTTGGCAGTCTCTCTGAGAGCTTGCCATCCTTCTGCCACACTGCCCTAAATCCCACAAGAAGATTAAGTCATGCCCAGAGAGGCTTTGCCTTCTTCAGACAGCCTCTGCTGCAAACATGTTTAATGGCTTCTGGTAGTCATTTGCATGTTAGTATAAATTACCTTTTAATCTGTCATGGAAGGCAGAATTTCTGGTGACTAAGAGAGATGGGGTAACTTTATGGCATAAAACTGAGGACGTCCACATGGTGGGCAGAGAGAGACCAAGGCTGCCAGTGCTTCTACTTAAGGATGGTATGCCAGTGACCTGCCATGGTAGGCAGGCATTCCTTTTGCCAACTCAGCACCTCTTCTGTCTTCTATTAAACGCCACTTTCCACTTTCTTTTGATGACACACCTCACCTCACTCCAGTACATGTTGTCCTTGTGGGGCTAACTTCCCCCCGCCCCCAGCTCCCAACCCATATCTTCAGGAGTGGACTCATGACTAGTCTGGCCCATTAGAGCAATCTGTCATCCTGACCACAGGGTCAGGAATGGTGTGTGATCCAAGCCAGGCCACATGACCTAAAACTGGAACTGAAGGGAAAGAGGCTTCTCTGTCCGTGGGGGCTCCTTGCTCTTTGGGGATAGGTGAGGCAGCCACCACGTGGGAGAGCTTGCTGAGGGCCAAGCTCTCAAAGAGAAAGCAGATCTCCTTTCTGGAGAGACATTGATTCCTCGGCCGTGGTGTGCAGGCTGAAAGCTCACTCTGCCCCAGGTCTGTTCCATTATTTGAGTTAAATCCCCTCTTACCTTAAGCTGGTTTGACTTGAGTTTCTGCCACTTACAACCCACAGATCCCTGGAGAATACATCTACCTTCTTGCCCTCTCAGCCCATGTGGGGTTATCTTCCCATTTTGCAGATTGGTCCTCTGAGGTGGGAGCATGCCAATGCCACAGAGAGGAGCCTGGACTGGAAGAGACCCCTCAGGCCACTGGGTCCATCCCTTGTCCCCCACAAGTCCCCCAGGCAGGCCTCAGGATTGGCCTGAACCCAAAGTTCCTCCTCACTAGCCAACAAACTTGGGCAACTGGGCTCTCAATTTGCTGGGCAACTTCCCATGCTGTGGAGGGGAGTGTCTGTGTACTTTGTCTCCAAGGGCAGGGCCTGGGCTGGGGGAGCTTCAGCTTCCGGCTGTTGAGCTCTTGCAGACCATCTGTTCTTCGCCAAAAGGTAGCAGCAAAGGTCCTCAGCAATTCACAGCTCCAAAGTGCTCATTGTACAGATGGGGAAACCAAGAGGTGACCTTCCCCAGTGCCCCCACTGTTACCTGTAGGGAATTAGTGTCTCCTTGTGCTGTGCCCACTTTCTCCCTTGGGCCCCAGGATCCCTTGGATGGCAGCACAGGGGTTTCAGAGAAAGCGAGCCAGGCATGTCCTCCCTGGCCAGAGGTCTGACCTCCCTGATCCAGGGAATTGGGTGTTTTATCCAAGGATAGAGCAGCTGGTCCTGCCAGGCCAGCATCTGGAAGGGGTCCCAAGCATCCCTTCAAAGACGCCTGCCACTGGAAGTTCTGCAGAGCAACCAGACCTAATGGCTAACAGCTGATATATACTGAGTGCTTACTCTGTGCTAGGCGATTTGAAGAGCTTTGTGTGCATTATCTCATTTAATCTTCTCCCTACCACCATAAGGCAGGAACTGTAATTATCTGCATTTTATAGATAAGAAAGCTGAGGCATGACAGTTGAAATAGCCTGCCTGAGAATAAAGCCCTTCCTACACGTGTCAGCAGCACAGCAGCCCGGGATGGGGGCATTTCAGCACTGTCACTAGCCAGGACGGCCTGGGGGAGGGTTTGGGGGCTTGTTCTGTCTTGGATCCGAATCAGGGCACAGCACAGAGGGTGAGAACTGACAGGAGGGCCCCTAGTCCCAGAGGGTCATTCCACGCCCCCACAGTGGAGGTGTGTCACAGGCGCCCATTCCACACCCTGGACAAAGCAGGGCAGAGCCCACAACAGCCTGGGTTCTGCCCTGCCTTGAGTCTCAGTCCCTGAGGGACACTTCAAGCAAGTCCCTCCCCTCCCCCCTTGGTGATGTCATCTGGACTATGAGCTGGTAGATGCGGTTAAAGGATCATTTCCAAAATGGTAACAACACAACTCATACAAATATAAAGTGAACCCGTGTCGAAGATTTTATATAGATCATTTATGAATGAGGGAGCTGGTAAGATGTCACGATGGGCTCAAAGGACAATCTGAAGAACAGACATCTAGGCTCCCAGAGATACCAAAATGAATTTGCAAATAGATGCAATATATTTGGAATCATCTTTTTCTACAGGATAGAAGTCAGTTGTATCTTTGATATGGGACAAAATTCATTTGCATTTTTATGAATGGGAATTGTGGGCCCTGCACAGCTTAACTTCTACCTCTACAGAGTTCAAAACGGCCCGGGCAAAGACAGAGGTGCAGCCCCCTATAGAATCAGATAAGCCTTAAGGGTCTGCTAGACAACGCCTAGCAAGTCATTGAAAGGACGCCTGGGAATAATCTTGTCTGTTTAAAAGCTTTTTACAAGTTTTCCGGACGAGAGCACTAGACAATAGTCCAGCACTTTTCCAGCTCAGAGACATTTGCGGGCTAAGGCCTGCGCAGCCCTCGGGGCTATCTATGTCTGCTTTCTGCAACCTCTCCAGTCTTCTTTTGCCTTTAGAGACCTGGACACTGAGGGGTGCCAGCCGCTCACACAGTGCCTTTGTGAACTTTAGAAAAGGACGCCCCTTCCTCCTCATGAACACAGCCCCAAGGCAGGCCCTAGGAATGCTAGAGGAGACCAGGCCGCATTTCTGTCCCCTCTTTCCTCCTTGGCCAGGTGTCCTTTGTCGGGGCATAGCCTGAATGACTGTGCACAGTGGCCCGCTGCTGCCTGGCATTCCACAGTCAGTATTGTTGACTCCCTGGGGATCTAAAGGAAAGCTATTAGCTTAATGTTAGGGCAAGAGCACAGGAAGGTCTTGATCCTGCACCCAAGAGCTTTTTGGGGGGAAGCCGGGCAGGGTTGCGGTGCCAAGGCTGGAAGGGGAGATCCCTCTGCCCTCTCCAAACCTGCTCTACATCTGGGCCAGACTTGGAGTTCAGGAGCAGCATCACCCTTCTCCAACCAGGGCTTGGCAGAGGGTTGTGGGTCCCTGTGCCTCCCACTGTCCCCCGGCCCCCTGCCATGCCTGGGTGGGCTGGTGGATGACCAGGGTTAGCAGTGGAGGTGTCCTCTCCTGGCCCAGGGTTGCAGCCCCACCGGGCCTGGCTTCCCCCACGCCGACAGGCCTGTGGGCATGGCTCCTCCAGCCCGCATCCAAGCTTTGACCCTGGGGCCAGATGTTAGGACCCAGAAGTGTCAGAGGAGAGGAAGATGGCCCAATCTTGAGAAGTGGCCACCTGCCTGCTCACTGCCCGTAGGCTACTCTTTCAGACTAAATGCCTCCTTCGGCACAGCGGCGAATACCAGAGGCCCAGGTAGAGTAGGCAGCTTACTCGGGGCCCCAGGGGCTTGCGGAATCCTGGACAGCTCTTTAAGCCTAAGCTGCCTGTTTCAGGGCAAGAAAGAACCCTCACACACACTCCTACACACACCTACACATCCACACAACCCCACACACCCTCACACACACACACCCACACACACCCACACAGACACCCACACACACACCCTCACACACCCACACACTCCCAGACACCTCCACACCCCCACACCCTCTGACACCCTCACATACCCCCACATACCCCCACACCCCAAACAACCTCACACACCCCCACACACCCCCATACACCCCCACACACCCTAACACACCCTCACACATGCCCCACACCCCCATACACCCCACACACCCCCACACACCCTCACACACCCCCATACACCCCAAACACCCTCACATACCCCCAC